>JBBPKK010000102.1:0-55128 GCA_038089215.1 Tylopilus vinaceipallidus
CGTCATATTCCAGTATATATACCATACAGCATGTTTGTAGCTATTGACTACTGGTCCGTGCATATCTACATAGGTATGACATAACGTGAGAGAGAATGATATCATAATGACGTCTCGTGGGAGACTGTGCCTGTATGAGGCGGTCTAGAGCACCTCGAGGTGCGGTGTTAGTGCCATGAGGCACGGCGATCAGAGATAAGCACCATGAGGCATGGTGATTAAATACATGAGGCAGATAAGGGTCTAGGCCCCTACCACGTGCGTGCCTGACATCCGGACAGCTCAGATCCCTCCAAGCCGGTCGTCACGTGAACTAGTCATGTGCTAAGTCTCACGGTCACGTGCTCAATAAAGAAAAGAAACGACTAAGTCTGGATTGTGATACCATCCGTAAGGTAGATCGTAACACTACCCCCCACCTAAGAATCGGATTCCAGACGATTCCAAATAGGGTCACAATCGGTAAATATGTCGTAAGGCCGGAAAAGGCCGTGGAAACAATCAACGTCAATAAAGTTAAGCTTCCGTGGAGCGTTCGGGTTCTTCCGATGGAAATCAGCTACTGCATCCTTCGCTGATCCGAGATTGTTGGCGGGTTCCCACATCCGATCTTCTTCCCCATATCCAGACCAGTGGACTAGGTACTCCAGACGTCGACCCTTCATTCTTGAGGCGATTACATACTCAACCTCATATTCCTCAGAACCATCTTCCATAACCTTTACAGGTCCAGGCTTGTAGGTCGGTTGGCCATCAAGGTGTTCCTTATAGGGTTTAACGCGGGAGACGTTCACTACCGGGTGAATTCTCATGCCGCGTGGGAGTTGTAGTTTTACGACATTCCGGTCATTATCGGCGTCTAATAATTTATATGGGCCGAGCCATCGCTCAGTCAGCTTTCGGCTGATTCGAGTATCCCGGAGGTTAAGTTTCTCGGTGCTTAGCCAAACCTTATCTCCCTTTTTGTATTCCGGCGCAGCGGATCGCTTCTTATCGGCTTGCGCTTTCATAGTTTTTCGTCTATTTTTGAGGTTCTCTCTGACCTGATCCAAGGTCAACCTCATTCCATCTAGGAAATCCTGCGCTGCAGGCGCTCTAACGTGAACTGGCTCTATTCCCATTCTTGGTTCATATGACCGTGTAACTTGGAATGGGGACTTCTTCGTGGAAGAAGATTGCCGGTTATTATACGTAAACTGGGCTAGGCTCAGCCATTCTGCCCATTGATCTTGCTTTTCTGCACAGTACAGCCTTAGATATTGCTGTAGTTCGCGATTTACTCTTTCCGTCTGCCCGTCCATCTGCGGGTGAAATGCTGTACTTAAATTAAGGCGGATATGAAGGGATGCGGCCAAATCCGCCATGACCTGCGACACAAACTGTGGTCCGCGGTCTGATACAATAGAAGAAGGAAGTCCATGGTGCTTCCATACGTTATCCCTATAAAGCTTTGCTGTCCCCTTACTTGTAATAGTTTTATTAGTGGGGATGAAGCATGCTTCTTTAGAGAATCTATCTACAACCACTAGGATCGTATCATATCCGTCTGATTGAGGTAAGTCCATTATGAAATCGGCGGAGATATCCTTCCAGGGTCCTTCTGGAACCGGAAGGGGTAATAGTTTACCAGGCACTGCCTGATTTGTTGGTTTCATCTGATTACATCTTTCGCATCGGGAACAATAGTTTTTGATCTGGGGGTGCATTCCTTCCCAGGTATAGTATCGGGAGATCAACTCCGCAGTCTTTGCCGCTCCTCCATGTCCTGCTATGGTGGAGTCATGATATAAAGTTATGATTTGCTGCCGAATATCCCCTTTGGGCACGAAGACCTTATTTTCGTGGTAGAGGAAGCCTTCTTTCGCTTCTCCTTTCTTATCGGATTCTTTCATCAGCAAAGTCGCATCTCGGATGCTTTTTAGGATTGCCTCTTCTTCCGAGGCTATAGCGGTGATCTCAGATCTCCTTATCCGTGAGTCAGGGATTACTGTTACCCCTTTATTATCGTTTTCGATTCCCACAGAGTGGTCTTCCCTTCTCGAAAGGGCATCAGCTTTTCCCATGCTAGTTCCTGGTTTTCTCATGAGTACATAATTGAAGCGAGATAACCATTGCGCCCAATGTGCCTGTCGTCAGTTAAGGTCTTGACTGGTCATAAAATATTGGAGGTTTGCATGATTGGTCCAGATCTCGAACTTATGTTTTGCTCCTTCTAAATAATGTCGCCATATTTCCAAGGCGTGTATGATGGCCAGCATCTCTCGGTCGGCAATGGAATAATTATGTTGCTCTTTTGTCATTTTATGGGAACTGAAGGCTACTGGGTGCCACCTTCCTTCCTTTTCCATAGATAATACCGCTCCTGTGGCGAATAAAGATGTGTCGCATTCTAGGCGATACTTTGCATCATAGTCCGGATATGCTAAAATTGGTGCAGAGGTGAAGGCTTCCTTCATCTTTTCGAAGGACCCCTGCTGTTCGACCCCCCATTCCCATGCTTTGTCCTTCCTTGTGAGTTCGGTAAGGGGTTGAGCTATTTCGGAGAATTTGTCGATGAATCGTTGGTAAAAGTTTGCCAATCCTAGGAAGCTTCTTACTCCCTTTACGTTAGTCGGAATGGGCCACTCTAGTACTCCTTTCTTTTTGGAGTCCGACATTCTTATTCCTTGGCTGGTTACGTCCATTCCCAGCATTTTGACTCTTTCTACCGAAAAGAAGCATTTTTCCGGTTTTATAAATAAGTCAGCTTCTTTCAGCCTTTGTAGCACCTTCATAACTGCTTGGTCATGAAGCTTCTGATCAGTGCTTTTTGTGAATATTAAAATATCGTCCATATATACAATTACGAAGGAGTCCATATCCGACAGGGTATCGTTCATCATGGCTTGGAAGGTAGCCGGCGAATTGTTCAATCCGAAGAACATAACAAGGGGTTCGTAACTCCCGTCTTCGGTTGTGAACGCTGCTTTCCATTCGTCACCTTCTTTGATGCGTACGTTATTATATCCCCATTGGAGGTCCATCTTGGTGAATAATTTAGCCCCTTTTAACTTGTCTATCAACTGTGAGATTAATGGCAAGGGGTAGCCATTTGGGATCGTCCAGCTATTCAAGTAACGGTAATCTTGTACCATTCTTTTCGTCCCTTCCTTTTTGGGTACGAAGAATACTGGAGATGTTTGAGGGGATTTTGATGGTCGGATGTATCCTTTCCGAAGTTGTTCCGTTACAAAGGCTTTAACCTCTTCCTTTTCTTCTTGCAACATTGGGTATACTTTGGCCTTTTTGGGTATAAACCCTTCTTTTAGGTCGATAGCATGATCCCATGGTCTCCTCATCGGCATCCGTTCAGAGGCTTTCTTTGTGAAGAGGTCAAGGTATTTATGGTATTGTTTCAGAACAAGTTCTTCCACCGTCTTTTCTACCTTTTTCAGTGGTATAACCTCCATTTTCTTTATGTGATGGTACACGTGAGGGGTGCTCTCCATCTCTTGGGCTTCTAGGCTTCTTAGTAGAACCGATCGATCGGATAGGAGATAGCAGGTACGGGGGCATTTGGTCAACTTTACTTCCCCGTTTGTCCAATTGATCTCTGGATTGTGCTTCTTTAGCCATGTGTATCCGAGGATCATTGGGACTTTTCCTAAATCCGTTACTTCGGCTTCTAACTTCTCACGATGCCCCTGATAGTCGACTATTAGTTCCGCCATGTGGGTGATATTCCCAGCGCTATTCTTTGTCCCGTCTACGTTGAATACCGGGATTGGTCGATCTAATTTGTTCAAGGGTATTTGGTTTTCGTGAGCCCATCATTTATCGACAAAGATGCCATTAGCTCCACTATCTAGGAGCGCCTTTGCCTCAATCATCCGGTATTTTTCTGTGGCCGGTGCCACTTTTACTCCTAACTTAATTTCGGATGCGGCCAGGGAGCGGACCACAATCCTATCAGGGATTTCTTGATTAAATACTTTTTTTGTTTTTGTTGCCAAATTAAGCCCAGATTCCCGTCTGGCGTGCTCAGGCTCTTCCTGAGTCATGGCTTCGGTTATGTCGTCGAAATAGGTTACTGACTCTGAATCGGATAGTAGTACATTGAAATACGTGTTTTTGGGTTTTTCTACTTTGATATGTCCGAAATATTCTACGGCATCACAACCACCCTGATTGGTTATGTGCCTTATTCTTTTCCCGCCTTGGCTTCCTTTGCCTTGGCGTTCAGGACGTCGGTGAAATAGGCTTTCGCCTCTTCAAAGCCCATTTTGTTTATGGACTTTGGGTTCCTAGCCTTCCCTTTGCGGCTAGCTCAGACATTATGACTCTCGCAGTCCGAGTCGCTATCGCTACCACTCTCCTTCTGAGCAGCGCGAGTCTTGCAAGGTTTGCTTCTCTTTGAGCAATCCTTTCGATGCCCTCCCCCAAGGAACTTGCATTCGCTACAAGGCACTTTAGCCTTCTTGCAATCCTTGACGAAGTGATTGCCCCTGCAGTTAAAACACTTACCCTTTCGGGCAGCGTCGATGTCCATTGCGTTTGGGTCACGCCGGTTGGACGGTCCGGCGGCCGCATTGTTGCTCCACTTGTTATTCGAGCAGCGAGCTAGCTCAAATTGTTCGAACGCATTTCCAATGTTCCTTACTTGGCCGATCCAATCGGCGAGGTTGGTGGGGGCGTCGTCCCCGTGGAGATTGAGGGAGATATGTCATACAATCTCCTCTTGGGCATTTTTGATTAAGAGGTGGATGCCCATCACCTCATCTATACCAGATTGTCGGTATAGAGTTTCCCACTGAGTTAGAAAGGCCTCAGTCTGCCTTGTTCCTTGTCTGAGGGTCTGAAGATCCCTCAGGGCCTTTCCCTGTCTCGTGGCTGACCTGAAGCGGTGGGAAAGTTCCCGTTCCAGGTCTTTAACAGCCCACCATTCATTGGAGGCGAGCTTTGTCTCGATATGGTAGTGGGCCCACTCGCCCGCACTGTTTTTATCTCCTTCTTTCCCTGATCCGATCCGAGACAGGACCGCCAGGGTGACTTCCTTTTTAGACCCGAAGGTCTCTTGGTTCATCTGCAGGTATACCTGCATCTTGATCCACCACTCGTTGAAACGGGAGTAGTCACCGTTGAAGGACCCTGGATCTGGGATTGGGTCCACCTTTTTCATAACCTTAACCTCTGTACGAGGTCCTCGTGCCGTTGCCTCGGCGGCGTTGGCCTTGGCTTCTGCGGCGGCAGCTCAGGCTTCTGCTACAGCCAATTGTGTTTGGAGTCCTGCCAGCAGGACTTGCAGGTCGAGAATTTGTTGCCCGAAATCCATTCTTTTTGGAGAGGGCGGTATTGATTCGGATGATTGTGAAATTTTGTCTAAGTAGTACTATCTACTTCCTACTTAGAACCTTTGGCCAGGGATCGTATGGCCTTTGTCGCTTTTCTCTTTGCGACCTTCTGGGTTGCTCCCGTTGGAGTCTTTTGGGTGTGCCGTACGGTTTAGCGTGGGGTATGTAAAAATGTTGGACTAGTTGCCCGTTGGCCCCTAAGTCGAACCTTGCCTGTTTCTTTACCACAGGGGGGGTGTATTTGTATTGACGCTCCGCAGGGAAGAAGGCCTGGGCGTCGGGGAGAGGGAGTGGTTCGAGAAGAGTGAGGTCTATCTCCTCTTCTTCGACTTTGACTGTTACTTGGTCGTTGGGGTCGAATTCGTATTCCGGTTCGTCTACCGGTTCGACCTTTACTCGTATCTGAATTTGACCGGCTTCCCAGTCGAGTGTTTGGGTAGGGTGGGCGACCCTGAGCATCCTTTGTCTACTAAACGGGAGGGCTAGTCTTGCTCAACCGTTATTCCAATCGGGTCAATGACCTTCCCGACTTGGTTCGTATGTCAACAGCTGGTGGGCACAAGACCGCTCTTGCACCAACTGCGACCGGTATTACATAGACTAGTATAAATGAGCCTCACGAGGACTCGCCTTTCGGCAATAGAAGTGAAGGGGTTTTTGCTGCGGTGTTTAAACCTTTAAGACCTCTCAAGGTCACGGACTACTCCGCAGGTAGGCTGCTAAGAGTCTATCCTCCCTTATAGGGAGTGGCTACTTAAAAACGAAGGGGGTGCCCAAAGAAAATGAAGGTCCCGTATAAGCCTCAGGTCCGGCTATGTTTTAGAAGTTAAGTACTTCTCGACTATGAGAGTAGAGTGAGAAAGGAAGTTAAGTCCTATGAAGCGCAACCTACTACCAGTGTATAGCGTGGCTCAGGCTACTCTCACAAAGGCTTATAATGAGTCAAGTAGGAGGGGAATGCCACAAGGACTTAACTGAGGTCCTTGGGTCGTCATATTCCAGTATATATACCATACAGCATGTTTGTAGCTATTGACTACTGGTCCGTGCGTATCTACATAGGTATGACATAACGTGAGAGAGAATGATATCATAATGACGTCTCGTGGGAGACTGTGCCTGTATGAGGCGGTCTAGAGCACCTCGAGGTGCGGTGTTAGTGCCATGAGGCACAGCGATCAGAGATAAGCGCCATGAGGCGCGGTGATTAAATACATGAGGCAGATAAGGGTCTAGGCCCCTACCACGTGCGTGCCTGACATCCGGACAGCTCAGATCCCTCCAAGCCAGTCGTCACGTGAACTAGTCATGTGCTAAGTCTCACGGTCACGTGCTCAATAAAGAAAAGAAACGACTAAGTCTGGATTGTGATACCATCCGTAAGGTAGATCGTAACACAACCCAGTTACCAGCATATAGTGTGGCTCAGGCTACTCTCACTAGGCTTACAAGAGCTAAGATTTATGGGGGAATGCCACAAGGACTTAACCAGTGTCCTTGGGTCATATATTCATCCTATATATACCATAGGGCATGTTTGTACATATTGTGCTACTGGTCCATGCATATCTACATGTTGCATACTATCTATGATGTCATGTGGGAGAAAGAAGACTACATATATCATATTGTGGGATTTATGCCTACCATGAGGCATTCTAGAGTGCCACAAGGCACAGCAGTCAAAGATAAGTGCCATGAGGCACAGAGATTAAATACACAAGGCAGATAAGGGTCTAGCCCCTACTATGTGCATGCCTGACACCAGACAGCTCGGATCCCTCCATAGCTGGTTGTCACATGAACTAGTCATGTGCTAAGTCTCATTGTCACATGCTCATAGAGCAAAATATGTCTAAGTCCCTTGAGTGTGATACTAGCCTAAGGTGATGGGTCATAGGGCGAATCATAACACCAGTCATGTAACTACCCCAGCCAAATGGACTTTACTCTCAGACCATTAACACTGGAGGACTGTGATTGGTGTTATGCAAGGTATGACATAATGTGAGCAATGAAGCAAAGCAGTACAAAGTCTCCATGTTCACAAGTTGCTCACTAATGTAGAGCTAACATCATTTGCCTTGAGAGGAATACTAAGAGAGATTGCAGGCCAATCGCTCAAAGAATGCTAAACACTATGTATGATTGTGCAGATTTAGCTAGAGATTCCCCAGGCTAATCCATAGTCCTTATATACATCCTATGTACTTTAGAGCTAGTGTGGGATGAAGATAAAAAGGGAAAGTGCTGCAGAGAAGCATCAGAAAGAATAAGAACCATTGGGGCAGTGTCTGCAGCATCAGAAGGTTCTAATGGAAAGAGATTGTAACTAGGCAATGACTCTGCCAATGTGCCATGTGATAAGTATGAAAATGGAAAGGGAAAGGCATAGAATATGGATAAGTGCAATCCAGAGGGCTCTGAGGACAGTGAGGAAGAACCCTAGGATGCATAAGTGTACATATAGTTGAAGAGAAAAGAAGGGGAAGAAGAATAAGTGAAGAAAATGTAACAATTGGGAGACAATGAATGAGCTGTTCTCCCTGCCTCCCCTCTTCAGAATATTTCTCCACTCCCTTGGTCTGTTGTTGGCTGCACTCATGCACATGTCATTGCAATCAGTTTGGGAGCTGATTTGATCTGTGACAAAGATTTACCTCAGATCCTTGCATGCTGTGCCATATGATGACAGGCTATTCACACCAGTGGGGGACCTGAAGGCACTCTCTGTCAATGCCTCTGCCACACCTTGCCATCCATCCTTTCCAAAGCACAGCATTAGGATGAAACAGACACTGTTTGAATGCAACCCAACTTCAATGTGAGTGTGCCTCCCTGCTAGTCACATATGTGCTCATACACCCTGCATGGCACATACACAGGGTATACATATATATCAAGGCAAGGCACCTTTTTTACTACTTCAAGAGCTGTAATGACCCCATGATGAATGATGTTCATGTGGATCAATGACAGTGAGTTGCAAGTCTCCAATGTGAGGGAGCATTTGCATGACCATTTGTATCCAGGTCCTGGGTGTGTTTCCAGCATGGGGCCATTCATGGAAAATGGGCCATACATGATTCTGATCAAGCATGGGCCAGTCTACAACCTGCATTCATGGATGACCAATGCAAGCATGTTCCATGTTGATCAACCCATCTTGGCCATTCATATGCTGATTACACTGAACACATGGTATGTATCATGATTGGCATGCATGTTCTGCATACAGAGCTAGTTGCCAGAGCATGACAAAGGCTGCCAAAAACACTGCCACATTCATAGCCATCTTCTTTGAACACTTTAGCCAGTTCAAGAGGCATGCCTTTTATATGGCAGGTGAATCATATGGTATGGGTTCAGATTACACAGCATTTGTCTTTGAGCAAAGGTGTCAATAATCTTTCCAGGGTCATTATCTCCTTATGAACATAAAGCTGGTCACAGATGGGAGGACAGTCATCAATTTGAAATCAGTGATGATTGGTATAGCAACATGTCACCTTGAGTGCAACTGATCCATCATCATGGGCAGGGAATGGTATGGTGGATTATCTTACCATGTATCCATCATACATTGACTTCCAGTGTATGAATGCATCTGTGTCATCTCCTATTTCAAGCATCAGGTAAGTTGGCTAGTTCCTATCTGAAACACAAATTTGAGGATACCAAAAGTGCATCCCTGCAAATGAAACAGGCAGTGAGAGCTAATGTTATTGTTGACTTCTGCTGACTGATGCTAGGCCCAGCTGCCACAGTGCCAAAAGTGGAGCCTAGAATCATGTGTTGAGTAGTCTGATGCCATGGGTTGTGGTGCCACCAATACTTTTTATGAACATGAACTCCCTGGTCTGGTTCTCTAGTCTGGTATACCTAGTTAAACACAGCTTTTGACAGCTCATAACATACCTGCAAAGTGAGGGTGGTTCTGATGTCCACTCTGGTAAACAGGTAGAGGGTATGAAGATGATACAAGACACCAGGATTAGTATGTGAGAGGGAGTACATCATTCCTGTGTCAGGTGAAGATTGATGCTTGGCATGAGCAGAGTACTGACCATGATGTTTTATAGCACAATTAAATTTATCTGCCTATCACAGCATGTGACAGGCATTCCAAGGAGTGTAGTTGGCCATTCACAGGGTCTGATGTGTCCAGGACCACATGAGACAAAGGTGCTCTGAGCACCTTTGGCCATTTGCCTATGAGTGACAGGCCAAAACACCACATTTATGGGTGCAGGTGTCTACATGGTGGATGCCTGTGATGCAAGTGAGCATACAGTTCTTGGTTCATACACATACTGTGCTGATTAACATGGTGTGTTGAAGACATGTTGGCATGATCAGAAGTGTATTGATGAAATCCTCACATTCAAA
The DNA here is from genome assembly GCA_038089215.1 of Tylopilus vinaceipallidus. NCBI lineage: Eukaryota > Fungi > Basidiomycota > Agaricomycetes > Boletales > Boletaceae > Tylopilus > Tylopilus vinaceipallidus. The sequence goes on from JBBPKK010000102.1 coordinate 9,720, forward strand.
CCAGGAAAGCTCAAATTTGCAAAATAGAAGCTATGCATCCAGCAGTGTAAATCAATACCAGGGGCCTCATCTGTCAAAGGTGTCCCACCAATGTGTGCTCCTTGAAAGAACTTTTCATGCTTATCTAACATTTGCCCCTAACCCTATTTCCATTTTTTGACCTTACAGTCTAGATGCATCCCTGATTTCACCTTCAGACTTTGCTTCCACATCAGGATGCACAGCCAATGGGATCTGCTGATGACTCAACACAAGTCACCATGACCAAGCATGACTCACAGGATACCCAACCAGGCAAGTGACTCATGGCAACTGTGCAATAACTCAGCACAGCTGTGCATGATGTCAAAGCAACTGTGCATGATGGTCACTCTGGCTATGGGCTGTGTCACTGCCTCCATCATGACTCAGCAGGACTCACCCTGACACACCTTGACTCATTTCCCTTGTATGGTTATTGATCTTGCACAGACCACACTCCCTAATCAGGTTAGTCCTAGACATATATAAGGGTGTAGGTCCACACCATGTATTTCCTTAGTTTTGATATAGTTTTTTTACCCCTGAACCATACTATGAGTGGAAGTACACCTCCACTCAAGGCTTTTCTAGTTGGTCAATCCAACACCTCCCTAGCCTCTGACATATCTCTTGGGTGTGTCCCTGACACTCCTGTGCTGTCCATTCCAAAGTGTGACCTGTCTCTTGGTGAGAAGCTGGTCTAGCTGACCAAGGAGGAGTGGAAGCATGCCAAGGCTGTGGACACTGATTGTGTGGCTTGGAGGATGGCCAAGAAAAAGGCCAGAATGGTGCTCACCAAACAAGGTGTGCTGGTGCAGAACAAACAACAAGAAAGGGTATGCAAGCTGGATAGTGTGAAAAAGCTGGGTGGTGCACCCACACCTGTGAAGAAGGCAAGGGTGAGTGAGAAAAGCATCACATAGATGAATACAGTAGACTTGGTCATAATGCATGAGGTAATACTGTATAAACTTAGTCTTGCATGGGTTTTTGGTGGAATCATTGTTATTCCCACTGAAAACACAAGAATTATGCATAATGTATACTGCATGGGCCACCAACATAAATATACATTACTAGATATTGTAAATACCATGGTGACTAGGGCTGCCAAAGTTCGGTTCGGTCCGGTTCAGGGCCTTTTTGTCCGAACTCGGACCTGAACTTCATGACCATTAGCCAAACCTGAACTCGAACTCGAACCGAACTCTCAGAACAGGTTCGGTCCAGTTCTCCGAGGTTCAGTTCGAACCCATGAGCAATGTTACCGTCGTCATTTTCGCTACGGTGCGTCATGGAAGTGGCCATGCGCGTGCTGGCGTCGTTGTCATCTTCATCTTCGCCATGGTGGTAACACAATGGCATCGGCCAGAGTGTGGTCGTCGTCGTCTCCCCTGTGTGCAACGCGGCGTTGGCCACGCGTGTTCCGACATCGTCGTCTTCACCGTGTGTGGCGTGGCATTGGCCACACGCGTGCGGCGTCGTCGTCGCCCTCGCCGTGGACAATATAGCATTGGTCATACGCGTTCCGGCGTCGTCGTCGTCCTCACCGTGAGCGGTGTGGCATTGGCCATACGCGTTCCAGTGTCGTCGTTATCGTTGTCATCGTGGGCAATGTAGCATTGGCCACACGCTTGCCGGCGTCGTCCTCGTCCCCGCCGTGGGCGATATGGCATTGGCCACGCGCGTTCCAGCATCGTCGTCACCTTCGCCGTGGGCGATGTGGCATTGGCCACACACGTGCCGGCGTCGTCGTCGTCGTCTTCGCTTTGGGCGGTGTGGCATTGGTTGCACGCGTGCTGGTGTTGTCGTTGACTATACTAGATAAATTTAGCTTCCGAAGTAGATCCGAGTTGTAATGTACACTCGAGCCAGTGGTTGGTGTCACACTTGTCACAAATAGTCACGGAGTGTAACGTATACCTAGTTGCATGAACTACATAATGCATAGCGTTTTGGCTGCCCAACTCGTATGCATTATGAGCAAATCTACTGTACAAAAAAGTAGACTTGTGACGTTTCTCGCGTCTAAATTTGGGGGCATGAGAGTGCTTGCTCAAGATACATAAATATGACTGCGGGGGTTCGCTGAACTTGGTCCCCGTCATGTTGCTCGGTGTGCTCGGTTTGTTGCTGTCTCTCGCAGCTCTTGGCGCCAGTGCGTTGCCACAGTCTGTCTTGGCCCTGACGCAGTCCGTGTTCGACGAAGGCTTGTTCACACCCGTCGAGCATCTCAGCACTCTCTCCGTCGACAGCTTCACCACCCTTGGTCACCCGTACTTCCCCAACCATAGCGTCAGGATAAAGAAATCTGACTTTTGCGACGGGACTGTAAAGTTGGTCGCAACTCTTCCCCAGTGAGACGCTCACTGACGGCGTAAACGGTACACTCCAGCGCTTATACGGGTTACATCGACATCCAAGCTCGACATATCTTTTTCTACTTTTTCGAGAGTCGCGGTGATCCTCAAACAGACGATGTCATATTCTGGACCAACGGTGGTGAGTCTGTGCCCCTGACACACACCATGGCGCCGTATCACAGGTTGGACAGGCCCGGGGTGCTCTTCTAGTCTAGGTCTCTTCATGGAACTCGGTCCTTGCAGAGCCCTTTCCGGAAACGGCACGACATACCATGCCGAATCGTGGAACAGCAATGCGAACATCTTTTTCGTCGATCAACCAATTGGCGTCGGCTTTTCGTATGCTGATTACGGCGAGGCCGTGGTACGTGGCATACTTCCTTGACACAAACGTTCTGCGTACCCAGCCAATCGGTAGAGCACGACCGAAGAGGCCGCCAAGGACATTGGTGCTTTCGTGGCGATCTTTTTTGAGAACTTTAGCCAGTTCAAGGGCCGTGCTTTCCATATGGCTGGCGAATCGTACGGTGTAAGTCCCCCACCGACCTCGTTTTTCGGGAGCCATGCAAAGTGTCTCGTCAGGGCCGTTATATTCCTGTCTTTGCGGCCGAAGTGTATGATCAGAATGCAAGGCTAGTCGAGGCCGGGTTGGCGCCGATCAACTTGCAGTCCGTGATGATTGGTGTGTATGTTGGCATTTTTCACCGTCGGTATGACTGACCCAAGGTTGTCGTCAGGAAATGGTATAACTGATTATTTCACCATGACTGCGGCGTACGTCGACATGCAGTGCACGGCTGCTTCAGTGTTCCCAATTACGAGCATTAGGTAAGACAAACAAAATCCTTGTATAGGGACGGAGTACGCTTACGTGTGATACAGTTCGTGCGTGCGGATGAAGCAAGCTGTGCGTGGCCTTGCGCACGCCAACGTTTTCGTGTGTTGATGTTGAACATAGCTGCCTCGGTGCGAGAAATGGATGCTCGAGTCGTGTATCAACCAGTATGACGCGTTGAGTTGTGGCGCTGCTCGCGACTTTTGCGAAAACGAAATTTCGGGCCCCTTCTTTGCGACGGGTACGCCGCACATCTAGACGATATGACATTTCTGATCGAAACTCAAAGGACTGAACCCATATGACATCAGCAAGAAATGTGAGGGCGACCCCGACAGCCTCTGTTACCCCGTTACGAAGTAAGAATGTCGTTGTCCCTCGGTGTGCTCTCATGACCGGGTTCTAGGAACGTAGCCAAGTATCTTGACCTCTCCTCTACTCGCATCCTGCTCGGTGTGGACCCGTCTGTCTCCACGAACTTTAGCTCCTGCAATGATGATGTCTTCTCGGCCTTCACCGAGGCTCAGGACGGGAACCACCAGACGTATACCCAGATTTCTGCACTCCTCGAACGGGGCGTACGCGCGCTCATCTACGTTGGCACGTACGACTGGATCTGTAACTGGATCGGCAATGAACGCTGGACGCTCCAAATGCCCTGGAGTGGACAGGAAGCGTTTGTAAGCCAGCCGTTGAGGGAATGGCAGGTCGATGGACAAGTCGTGGGGAAGACGAGGAGCGCCAAGGGGTTGACATTTGCGACCGTCGACGGGGCTGGGCATATGGTGGGGTCTCTTGCTGCTTGTTCAGGATGTGGTGCTGACGAAGAGCACAGGTGCCATACGATAAGCCCAAGGAGGCGCTGGTGCTCGTGCAAAGGTGGTTGGCACAGCAGGCGCTCTGAGGCTCACACAACGGCTTTGCAGCGGACTACTCAGCAGCTCTACCTCGTATGAGATGCGGGTGAAATCTCTATGTTGTTACGTCCGCGGAATATCATTACCCTTCCCTGATCCGCCGCCATGATATCATTGACGGGTGGGATGTGACGTGACAGACACTCAATTAGCGGCCGGCTTCTTTTGACACTGCGACGTGTCTCTAACGTAGCACAATCGCGCATACGGTCAGCGACTTGTTGGCCGAGGCCTACGTGCTCCGACGTTCATACTCGGTTGTTAGGATTACGGATCTCACAAGTCTCCGATTATTGTGGTGAGTCTGTCGGGATGAGGATGCGCTCTGCCGCATAGGCACGACAGGACTTCGCACTGCAACTGAGACGGGCTTGAGCTTGAATGGTGACAGCCATGTGCATGAAACATGTACAAACGCGAGGGAAGCGTCTCAAGCCCAAAGGAACGGCTTCGCAATCAAGCTTCAAGTTTCAAGGCAAACGAATACTCTTGACACTTACAACAGCGATGGACGCGGAACGGGGGAAAAGTCATGTAAGACCGCTCGCCCCTTCCAACATGGCTCCCTCGGTTAACGGGCTACTGTCAGTCGCTCGTATTTGCAGTGTCACTCGCGTAACGGTACGGTCAAAAGGAATGCATTATTATCTCGACCAGCGACGTCCCTTTCTCTCCCATTTCTCCTCCCCGACTTAAAGATGTTTCTCAGCCTGCCCGGTCTCCTGTTGCTCGTCACGCTTGGCCGCGCGTCGTTGCAATCAGTCATGGGCCCAGAACAGTCCGCTGTGAATGTCTGCCACCCCTCTGCGTACGCAGCGCCGTACGACGACGGGTTGTTCATGCCTATGGAAGATCTGGGCGTGCTCTCTGCTGACAGCTTCACGACGCTCCGCCACCCGTCATACCCGCATCACAGTGTGAGGATCAAGCAAACGCTGTTTGAATGTGATCCAAAATCGACGTCAGTGTGCCTCTCTCCACGTGATGCATGCATTTACGCTTGTCTCCAGGGCTTACACGGGGTACATTGACGTCGGTGTGAGACACCTCTTTTACTACTTCTTTGAGAGCCGCCGTGATCCAGCAACGGACGATGTGATCATGTGGCTCAATGGCGGTGAGTCCTCTGTCACTGGTATGCGAACAATTGCTAGACGATCCGCCATCCCAGGTCCGGGTTGCGCCTCAAGCCTGGGTTTGTTGATGGAAAACGGACCCTGCAAGATTCTCACTGAGAAGGGTCCGGATTACAATCCGTATTCGTGGACGACCAGCGCGAACGTGTTCTACGTCGATCAGCCCATCGGTGTCGGCTTTTCGTATGCGGACTACGGTGAAGGCGTGGTATGTGGCACGTCTGGTCGACGTGGACGTTCCGGGTGCCTAACTGGATGACAGAGCAAGACAGAAGAAGCCGCCAAAGACATTGCAGCTTTCGTCTCCATTTTCTTTGAGCACTTTAGCCAGTTCAAGGGCCGCGCGTTCCATATGGCCGGTGAATCGTATGGTGTAAGTTGTTGCGCAGACTTCCCCACCGAGGAAGAGAAACGAAGTATCTTGCCAGGGTCATTACCTTCCGATCTTTGCAGCCCATGTCTACGACCAGAATGCGGAGCTGGTCGCTGAGGGGAAAACCCCCATCAACTTGAAATCTGTCATAATTGGTACGACGACGTTTCATTATCTATCCATTTGACCAATGCTCGTGGTTAGGAAACGGTTTAGTTGATTATTTGACGATGTACTCGTCATACATCGACGTCCAGTGTACGAATGCCTCACTATCGCCTCCGATTTCGAGCATCAGGTAAGCCGAGCATGCTCCTGTCCAAAATGCGACTTACAACCTTCACAGCACATGCGTACGGATGAAGAAAGCTGTGAGAACCATCATCATCGTGAAGTTTTCTCAACTGACACTAGTTATAGCTGCCTCGGTGCCTGAAATGGAGCGTCGAATCTTGCGTCGAGCGGTTTGACGCCATGAGTTGCAGCGCAGCTTCTGACTTTTGTGAAAGTGAACTCTTTGGTCCGTTTATTGAATCCGGTATGCTCAGCCAAAATCAAAGGGATGTGAAGAAACGGCTGATTTCTGGTAACCAGGACTGAACCCATATGACATTACCAAGAAGTGCGAGGGACCCGAGAGCGTCCACTGTTATCCTGTTGTGCAGTAAGGTGTCGCGCTGATTTCCCTGGGAGGATAAATGACCACCGCTCCAGGTACCTGATCGACTACCTCTCCCTCGAATCCACTCGAAAGTTGCTGGGCGTGAGCTCAGCCGTCCCTGACGGTTTCGCAGCCTGCAATAATTCTGTGTCTAATGCGTTTGTTGCGACGCTGGACGAATACCACGAGACGTATACCCACGTCGCGCAGCTCCTCGAGCGCGGCGTGCGCACGCTGATTTACGTCGGGACGTACGACTGGATCTGCAATTGGATCGGGAACGAGCGATGGACGCTCCAGATGCCCTGGAGTGGACAGGCGGCATTTACGAGCCAGCCGCTGAGAGAGTGGCACGTTGACGGGCAGGTCGTGGGTAAGACGAGGGGTGCTCATGGGTTGACATATGTCACCGTCGATGGAGCTGGACATATGGTGGCGTCTATGCGTTACTCATTGAGATGCAATGCTAATGGAAAGCGCAGGTGCCGTATGACAAGCCCAAGGAGGCACTGGCGCTCGTACAGAAGTGGTTGGCGGAGGAGGCGCTTTGATGCTGAAGGTCATGGAAAGTGCTTTGGAAATGGAGGGGTGGGATATTCGTTTTGAACGGTATTGTTAAACTGATCGGTCATTTCGTGATGCTTGGTTCGAATGTCGTGTTGGGTGGTGGCTGAAGTGCCGAAGAATCACGCTTTTAGCGGTGTGCAACTTGGGTTGCACGACAAGGGCTGTCGAAGGGAAGGATTCTCGGCATAACCCGGGCCGCAACCGGCCCGGTTCTGTGCCTTGATGTGCTACCCCTGGTAGCTGAGTAATGTAAGACATTCGAGTCTGAACACCAACGGTGATCATCATGGAAATGCTGGCACGCACCGCTCGTCCTCTTTCCCGACCTCCCTGCCCTCCTCCTGCCTATTCCCTTCCTCCGGCCTACGTGGTAAGTAGCATCTGCTTGAGTGAGGCTGCGCCTCACGCGCCCCAGACTATGCTGGACCCCTCGGCTAGAGTCTCAGACTCAGGGGTACCAGACGCTGACACAAAGGAAAAGAGACGAGATTCCATCAATTCTACCCTGTTTTTGGAACCTCCCCAGAGGAAGGTGAAAGGAAGCATAAAAGCGTTCCTCCCAATCCTCCGCCAGGAACCCATCCCTGTGGTGATCGATCGCATTGTTCATAGGAAAGGCAGGAAAGGCGGCTATAAATATGAGACGTTGGACCTGGTCTTGAAGAATACAACCAACAAGTAAGTACTACCAACTATTTGTTGGTTAACGTTGGTTAACGCGCTACAGTGTGTTTATTCATATCTTCGCTGACCGTGCCATTGAATCACCCAAGAGTGGCATATCCGGACGCGCCGTCGACACGCTCACATTTCTACCTGAAGATGAATGTAATCTACGTCTCGACGAGTCTGTTATCCTGGAATCGCTTACCTGGAGTGACCCCCCTAAGATCTACGACATCGTGTTACTCCTGGCACAGATTACCATGCAATACCCACAGTATCATGCCTTCACGACCAACTGTTGTTTTTTTTGTTCACTCGGCCTAGAAGTTGTCAAAATTTGCGATTACGCACATCGACCATCTGTACCTTCCAAACCGCCTGCCAGTTCAAACAGGGAGAAGAAAATGGTATGCAGGAGTTTATGGGGAATTCGTTCCTGTTTCCCCCAATGTTATAACAGCCAGCTCCCGCGTCATCAACGAATATAGTCGTCGTCGTTCAAGCGAGAAACTCCATGAGAAGCTTGACAAGTGCGGTTCTTTTTCCCTTCACTCTGGTTTCGTGGACTGATGAGTCTAATAGAATTTGTATTAGGCTAAAAAACATCGAAATGATAAGTTTACCCTCGCCCACCCTGTCTTTTCAAGCTGATGAGTCTGATGAGCATATCTCTCAAACACTCGATTGAGTATCTAGTAGGACACTTGGACACATACATTGAACTCTAAGACATTGAACAATTCATATACATATTGGACGCTATGTAGAATTCACGGGACATTATAGCGATGCCGCACGAACATGTACCTATCTTGTCTTATGATAAATTAATTGTCGAATCTCGATATTGATCTAGGCTACTGATAGGACACTCGGCATCCTGCCAACAACTACCGGTCACGTAACTACCCGAACAACTTGACTCAGACCACTGGAGGACTGCAATCAGAAGACGACGAACGCGTTGTTCTCCCCACCTCCCTCTTCAGGATGTTTCTCCACTCGTTTTGTCTGCTGTCGTTGGCCGCCCTCACGCACGCATCATCGCGATCGGTCTGGGGCCTGGTTCGAAGACTTACCTCGGATCCTTGCATGCTGCGCCGTACGACGATGAGCTGTTCATGCCAGTGGAGAACCCGAACGTGTTCTCTGTTGATGGCTTTACCACTCTTCGTCATCCATCCTTTTCGGAGCACAGCGTCAGGATGAAGCGGACGCCGTTCGAATGCGATCCAACATCGATGTGAGTGTCCCTCTCTGCCAGTCGCTTATGCGTTCACACACCTCGTTTAGTGCGCACACAGGGACATAGACGTCGAGGCGAGGCACCTCTTTTACTACTTCTTCGAGAGCCGCAACGACCCCACGACAGACGACGTTATCATGTGGATCAACGGCGGTGAGTTGCGAGTCTTCAACGCGAGGGAGCATTTGCATGACCATTTGTATCCAGGTCCTGGGTGTGTTTCCAGCATAGGGCTGTTCATGGAAAACGGGCCATGCACGATTCTGACCGAGCATGGGCCAGTCTACAACCCGTACTCATGGACGACCAACGCAAGCGTGTCCTATGTCGATTAGCCCATCGGCTTTGGCTATTCGTATGACGATTACACTGAACACGTGGTATGCATCATGATTGGCGTGCATATTCTACATACTGAGCCAGTTGTCAGAGTACGATGGAGGAGGGACATTGCCGCCTTCATAGCTGTCTTCTTCGAACACTTTAGCCAGCTCGAGGGGCGTGCCTTTCACATGGCAGGCGAATCGTATGGTATGGGTTCAGATTACATAGCATTCGTCTTTGAGCAAAGGAATCGACCCATCTTTCCAGGGTCATTATCTCCCTATCTTTGCGGCTCAAGTCTACGACCAGAACGCGAAGCTGGTCGTGGATGGGAGGACAGTCGTTAACTTGAAATCAGTGATGATTGGTACGGCAACATGTCACCTTGAATGCGACTGACCCATCATCGTGGGCAGGGAACGATATGGTTGATTATTTTGCCATGTACCCATCATACATCGATTGATATTGTCTGGGTCGCTGGATAAATGGCCACGTTATGATCATTGCCGAAGTTTCGTGAACTGATCAGATACGGTCTGAAAGCTCTTGGGGGCGACAGCCATAATGATATCCTGTAACAGGCCAGATATGACCATATCTGAGCATTTATTGTTTTTGTAAATTTTGTGATGCAGGCAGGTGACCATGTTAAATATTACAGTAAACTTTGACTCATCCGGTAATTCAATTATTCAGATGCGCCCATCAGATATGGGTCAGAACACTCTGATGGATTGAATAACTTGAAGCTCTGCACGGGGCAACAATGTGGCAATACGAACTTTCATTGTCACCGCATTATCGCTTCCAAACAGTAGGCCACTGTGTAATTGGAATCACGTAAATCACTCAGGCTTGCGCGTCCACCGGCCAGGCGGACAAGTATCTGCACCCGTGTCTACATTCTATAAAAGCAGAGACAGTCCTCAGGTCAGTAATCATCTCCGATCGCCTTGTTTTTACTGCCACAATGTCGGCTTCGCAGTCGACCTCTGAATTAGTACCCAAGTTCCGTGTTGCCATCTGGTCAGTACCTCAACCTTCATTCTAGTTGTCAACTCAAGATGCCTTCCAGCGGCGCTGGTATCGCTGGTCTTGTCCTCGCGATTACAATTGGAAAATATGACCCATCTATTCCCATTGACCTGTACGAAGCACATGATTCCATCGAGACTGCCGGTGTAGGAATCACCCTGTGGAGGCGAACGCGCGAGATTCTGATTGACCTAGGACTGTTTGATGAATTCACACAAATATTTACGCATAATCCCGACAGCAGCCATGGTAGGAGACGTGACCGTTGATGATATTGGTTTTAGCTCTGACTGTCCTGTTAGGCCCTAAAGCGAGGCGATCAGACATACGTGAAGGAGGATATGCCTGGTACCAAAGATCCCACCGTTGTAAGTGCCTGTGTCTTGTATTGTGCAGGGAACCGTTTCATGAAGGGAAAAAGATGGTCCTTCCGCCATGCATCGTCAGCAAATGGTGGCCCTCCTGGAAAAATACATTCCGGCCTCGTGCACACTATACCCAAAGAAGCGGCTTGTCGGTTATGCCGAACTGAACCAGCAGGGCACGCATCCAGCGCCACCTATCAGACTTGAGTTTGCTGATGGAACAACTGCAACGACTGATGTGCTCATTGGAGCTGATGGAGTTCGTTCAGCGGTACGCAAGACGCTGTTCGAAGCAGCATCGGAAGAGGTAGAAGAAAGCGAAAAGACCCATCTCAAAAAGTGCGCAGAAGCAACGTTCACAGGGATGATGTTCTATCGTTGTATCTTTCCCACAGAAGCATTGAGAAAGGAAAGCCCAGAGAATCTCTCTGTCAGCGAGATGATTGGGGTGAGTAAATAATCATGCGCGTATACGAGGCCATACTCATTCAATCGGGACACAGTATCATGGAAAGGGCAAAGTAAACAGATTCCGTATTGCCCTCATCCATTTTTTATGCATCTCATTGTTTGCAGTCCCTCATCACATACCCAATCTCCAAAGGGTCTATTATCAACCTTGTGGCATATACCACCGACCCAAATTTGTTGGGTACATACTACGAAGGGCACTGGGTGTCAAATGCGGCCCGCGAAGAGTTAGTTGAATCTTTTGGCAACTTCGAACCTGACGTGAGGACATTACTGAGCGTAAGTCTCTTCCTACCAAATATGCGTTGCCCGTGTAAGCCGCACACGACACAGCTCTGCGAAAACTTCTCCAAAATGGCCCTCCATGTAGTGGACCGGCTTCCGTTTTGCGTACGAAAGAGAGTCGCTCTCATTGGAGATGCGGTGCGTCCTGCTCCGGCCAGACGTCGCAGGCACGTTTTGTTGATCCAGGTCGGATTTCCAGTGTCACGCCATGACACCTCACTTTGGCGCTGGTGCGGGTCAGGCGATCGAAGTGCGCCCCATCCGTATAGCCGCAGTCATTGTTGCTTATGCGTGCACAGGATGCATTCGTCCTCGGCCGGCTTATCTCGCATCCTCTTACATCTCTGTCTCGCATCCCGGATGCCCTTTGCATCTACGAAGAGATCCGTCTCCCCTTTGCGAGTGATATAGCGAGCCTTTCATTGTCGACTGGATGGCTGTACAACTTCATGGAACCTGGCTTCTATGACGGTACGAGAACGGAGGACGGAACCATCGGTGAGTATGAACGGGAGGGAATGGAGGCCATGAAGGAAGAGATCGTTAGACGGTGGAATTCGCTAGAGGGGCTGACAGGTGCTCTCCAGCAGTGGGCAGAGGCCGAGTCAAAGTTGAAAGCGCTGGCCGTCTAGAATGTATTGAACGCTCCTTGTTGGTGACATGCTTACTTCTGCTTTACCTCTGTTCAAACTATATGTACCAGTAACGCTGTGCCGTGTTGCAATCAACCTATCCTGTTATTGTAGCCCTGAGTGCTGCTTCCGCTTGGCCTGTCTGCCACGTACGGGGCGTGGTAATAATTTTGACCTCTGCTAAGTTACTTACACTGCCGTCCTTTCCCGGCCTACGAGACAAAGGAACAAGCACAGGTCCTACCAATATGATGGGTGCTGGTGATGGAGTAAGCATTGGTTGAGGTTCAACCGGGAAGACCGCCCGTCGAGTGGTATAGACGCCGCATGAACATATTAACTACCTTGTCGCGCGCTCATGCTCACTCATGATAAAATTGACTGTCGAATCTCTATATCGATGCTCACCATAGATATAGACTCCGGTGCAAGCTCAAGGAATATAGACGCCCACTTGTAAGTACACAAACAAAAAAGACCCGACGGTCTGCCTATAGTACTCTACTTTTTTCTCGTCCATCCGAGATGGCAGCCTTCAAAGCCTGACGGGGCTGATTTGAAGGCAAAGGTGCAGGCTACGGGTCGGCGTCGTACTTACTGGACTTGATAATCGACTTGCACAGGCTCTGGGTCTCTGCAACGCGATGTTCGAGCGTCAGCTGTCGACCTTCGGCTGCACGAAAATCGATCATGAATGTAGAATGGCGGAGACGATGCATTGCTTGAATCCCTTGGTCGGGGGGCTACTCATAGTAGTAGGGACTCCGCCCGGTATACCAACAACTGCCGGTCACGCAACCAACTCGAAGATGACTACTGGATGACTGCGATGGCAGGAGACGACGAACGCGTTTTGCTCCCGGCCATCTCCCCTCTTCAGCATGTTTCCCCGCTCGCTTGGTCTGCTGTCATTGGCCGCCCTCGCGTACGCGTCGTCCCAGTCGGTTCAGTGGGACCTGGTTCGACCTGCGACAAACACTTACCTCGAATTCCCGCATGCTGCGCCGTACGACGATGGGCTGTTCACGCCAGTGAGGAACCTGAACGCGCTCTCTGTCGACAGTTTCACCACTCTTCGCCACTCATCCTTTCCGAAGTACAGCGTCAGAGTGAAGCGGACGCCGTTCGAATGCGATCCAACCTCGATGTGAGTGTACTTCTTTGCCAGTCGCTTATGTGTTCACACACCCCGTTTAGTGCGTACACGGGGTACATAGACGTCGAGGCGAAGCACCTCTTTTACTACTTCTTTGAGAGTCGCAACGATCCCGCGACGGACGACGTTATCATGTGGATCAACGGCGGTGAGTTGCGAGTCTTGAATGTGAGGGAGGATTCGCATGACCATTGTATTCAGGCCCTGGGTGTGTTTCCAGCATAGGGCTGTTCATGAAAACGGGCCATGCACGATTCTGACCGAGCATGGGCCAGTCTACAACCCGTATTCGTGGACGACCAATGCAAGCGTGTTCTATGTCGATCAGCCCATCGGCGTTGGCTATTCGTATGCTGATTACGCTGAACACGTGGTATGCATCATGATTGGCGTGCATATTCCACACACTGAGCCAGCTGTCAGAGCACGACGGAGGAGGCTGCCAAAGACATTGCCGCCTTCATAGCCGTCTTCTTCGAACACTTTAGCCCGTTCAAGGGACGTGCCTTTCATATGGCAGGCGAATCATATGGTGTGGGTTCAGATTACATAGCATTCGTCTTTGAGCGAAAGAATCGACTCGTCTTTATCTCCCTATCTTTGCGGCTCAGGTCTACGACCAGAACGCGAAGCTGGTCGCGGGTGGAAGGACAGCCGTCAATTTGAAATTGGTGATGATTGGTACGGCAGCATGTCACCTTGAATGCGACTGACCCATCATCGTGGGCAGGGAACGGTATGGTTGATTATTTTACCATGTACCCATCATACATCGACTTCTAGTGTACGAATGCATCTGTATCGCCTCTCATTTCGAGCATCAGGTAAGTCGGTTAGTTCCTATCTGAAACACGAATTTGAGGGTACAAAAAGCACGTGCCTGCGGATGAAACGTGCGGTGAGAGCTAACGTTATTCTTGACTTCTGCTGACTGATGCTAGGCCCAGCTACCGCGGTGCTAAAAGTGGAGCCTAGCATCGTGCGTCGAACAATTTGATCCCATGAGTTGTGGTGCCGCCATTGCTTTTTGTGAACAGGAACTCTCTGGTCCGGTTCTCCAGTCTGGTATACCCAGTCAAACACCGCGCTCGATGAACAGATTGCTGATCTAAGTCACAAGGACTGAACCCATACGACGTTTCCAAGAAGTGCGAGGGTCCTGAAAGTGTACATTGTTACCCTGTCATGCAGTAAGTTGTTACAGTGACACCGATTGCACTCGATACCGTGATGACAGCGCTTCAGGCACATGGTCAACTATCTGGCTCTCGAATCCACTCGGAAGTTGCTGGGCGTGAGCCCCGCCGTCCCTGGTTTCTCCGCCTGCAACACTTCCATTGCAGATGTATTTGATGCCAATTTGGATTTATACCACGAAACATATACCCATGTTGCTCAACTCCTTCAGCGCGGCGTACGCACGTTGGTCTACATCGGTACGTACGATTGGATCTATAACTGGATCGGGAACAAACGCTGGACGGTTGAGATGCCCTGGACTGGACAAGAGGTGTTTGTCAGCAACAGATTGACCGATTGGTTCGTCGATGGCAAGGCCGTCGGTAAGATGAGGAGCGCAAATGGTCTGACATACGCGACAGTCAATGAAGCAGGGCACATGGTGGGTTCGTCGTTGCTTAATAAGATAGCGTGCTGACGAAAGCTTATGTAGGTTCCGTATGATAAGCCCAAGGAAGCACTGGTACTCGTGCAGCGGTGGCTAGCGGAGCAACCACTCTGAGACTCATTCCGCGCAGTGGGCATGCGGACGAGCCTGATAACCACATAGCGCCGAACGGAATGGAAGTCTGTACTGTCCATCCAGGTGCTGATAAGAAATTTCTCTTTGGCACCTCCCTCGACAGCAAGGATGCCGTGCAAGGGGATATGATAGGTCGACGCCAACACGCACTAAAGACGCACATTAATGAAATGCGCGTTGTGTGATACGATGCTGTCCAGATCAGCCTAGGCTTTCGGTTGACAATGTGTAGGCATCGAGGTCGAGCAAGCATCCGCCCTCTGACAAGATCTAGCCTTTAGAGAGACTGATCGAGGGAATGACGGAACTTTGCGATAGCCTGTGGCGGAATTGCCGCAGTCGAGGACGACGAGCCAGACCATCGGTCGTGTGGAATCCTGCCAACGAGAGAGATTTATCTCAGAGGGCATTTACATAAGTCCCTGGCATGTGTATGGGAGAACCCTACACCACAGAAGATCATATCTGAAGAGTAGACTCGAGGTTGGCAGGATGAAGGCATACCTACGAAACCAGTTTAGTAGTACGTAACACGAGTCAAAGTGTTTCTTGGGGGTTCTGATTGGACGAAAATCAGTCGGCTGTTGCCCTAGCAGCCAGCGCTGGGACCTGAACCATACCACATGGGGTAACATTAAAGGCTTGTATTCGCCAGCCCCGACCCAGCACGTAAGTATGAGGTGTCTGGGAAACTATTCCTCGGCAAGAGAAAAAAGGCACGAAAAAAATTGCTGTAGCGAGGATAAATTTATAGCGGATCATGATCTCATCAAGGCGATTATGACAGACAGTGAAGCATCTGATAGGACTTATCGCAAGATACCGGGATCTTTCTCAGCGCTTGCAAAGATCTATCTCAGAGGGTGGTTTCAGCCATGGCCCGATGTTCGCCCGATGCAACTGGGAGACTGAAACTTGCGTGGGGAAGGACCGTTGGGCGCTTGACTGATTACTTATCGATATAATCACGCCAAGCCGGCAAGGGTCCAGGTGGCTGACCGCTGGCGGTGAAAAATTGGAGCAATGAGAGTAAATCGGACGTAATGAGCCGAATTGGCGCGAACGTTGCGTGTCCCACTGTCCGCGTCGGAGGTGGAGATTCGTGCTTGCGGTGCCGACCTGGGAGAATCTCCCGGGCTCCCGCAAGGCATATCGGAGCATGTGGGAGGGCAGATTCATGTCTTTTTGCCAGCGCTGCGGCGCTAATACAACATTCCGGGTTCCACCACAGCGGCGAGATCGAGAATGCCGTTCCGCAACTCCGAATGGGGCGTGAGGATGGAACGTGTATCATAATCGATCCCTGAAATCCTCGTCTGGAGTCTTTGTTACTTACATATATAAAGCTCAGCGGGCCTGTTCCAGGTCAAGAAGTTGCTCACTCCCGGCCTCTCCACTCTGGCCCCTCTGACGTAATCCTCATTAAGCCCCTGCCGAGACCCGGCCTAGTACAATCTCAGTAATAAGCAGCTTTTGCATTCGCTCTACGACCACACGACCGACCCCGGACGACGACACACCCGCCAAATCGTCCGCGACGGCCACGACTCGTGCTTAAGCACCCTCATCCTTCGATGCCATGCTGTTCCATCCGGTCAGCCTCTTTAATATTCACTCCAAACCACTTCCCCTCGCTCATCCCTGAATAGCTTAGTCCAACGATTCCCCACATCGCCTATGCATGCTTGGGTGGCTTCGTCGTTCTGGTCAGTCCATCCATTTGTCTTCTAGTGCACCCGAAATGAATTCGTTCACTCCATCTAGTTTGGCATGTTTTCGCTCTTCATTCGTGAAAAGGCTAGTCTGTATTTGGCCACTCCATCGCGATGCTCATCTCCATTGTAGTTGTACATAGGAGAAGCCTGCTGGGCCTTTCTCTTCGGGGTCATAGTAGGCAAGTGCATTATCCTCAAACGCGTGGTGTTTACTCTGACGGGTTGCCGCTAACCCAGGACCCTACGGAGCTGGCATATTTGACCCTCGCAGTTGGGCTAATGGTAATGAGGAGGTATCGAATACCATCACTCTCGAGTTCACTCGTGTCGTCCTTGCCATCGGCGTATTTGCTATCGGCGTTGAGCTTCCAAAAGCCTATGTTGCCCGGCATTGGAAGAGCTTGTTCTTTTTACTTGGTCCTGTCATGGCTTGGGTATGTCGTATTCATTTCGGCTTTCATTTGATTTCTGAAACGTCGCCAATAGGGATGGTTCGTATCTGCAGGCTTAATCTATGCCTTCATTCCGGGACTCGATTTCCTTTCTAGTCTTGCGGTTGGCGCATGTCTGACTCCTACCGACCCCATCCTTGCCGCGGCGGTGGTTGGTGGAAAGTACGCAGACAAACACGTGCCCGCGCATATCCGTCATTTACTGTCCGCGGAGTGTGGATGTAATGATGGGGCCGCGTATCCTTTCCTTTTCCTTGCCCTTTACCTCGTCTTGGATTCGACTCCCGGTCGCGCAGTTGAAGATTGGTTCTTGTTCCTCTGGCTATGTGAGTCCACCTTTTCGTTCTCAGATAATTCGCCCATGAATCCGCGTAGTCGAAATCATCCTGAGCATAGCCTTCGGATCCGCACTGGGCTTTGCATTTCGACATCTCATGAAATTCTGCCAGCGTAACGACCTAATCGACCGCCAGTCCTATGTCGCACAGTATGTCTCACTCGCGTTTCTCACCATCGGTATCATGACGATACTCGGCTCCGACGACCTCCTCGCCGCCTTTTGCTGTGGCACGGCCTTCGCGTGGGACGGCTTTTTCAACCGACAGACGGAGGAAGCAGTGTTCAGTTCAGTAATAGATTTGCTGTTCAACGTTGCTTCGTTCGTGTACGTAGGTGCATGGATGCCATTCGATAGCTTCACCAACGAGACTTTGACACTGAGCGTCGCCCGCCTTATCCCCGCCGCGTTACTCATCCTGTTGTTAAAGCGCCTCCCAGTGATGATCGCTTTGTATAAATTCATACCCGACGTGAAGACCTTCCGGGAAGCTCTCTTCAGCGGTCACTTCGGACCGGTTGGCATTGGTAAGTCTGGCATGCCTCACAGTCGGCCGGAGATCGCTGACCCATCGTCTCTGACACGCTTAGGGGCCGTGTACATCTCCACCTTTGCAGTCGGATATCTCCCCAAGCCGTCGAATCCGCCCGCGAACCAGACCGAGTTTCTCGCATCGACCATGCAGCCTATCGTCGCCTTCATCGTGCTCTGCAGCGTTGCGATCCACGGGCTTTCCATCCCTTTCTTCTCGCTCGGGCGTCGTGTGCATTCCGTCTCCTCGCGAACGTGGTCTCGACACGCGTCCGGTCCGGATTGGACCACACTGACACGACATATTACGCGTGGCGAGGATGTCGTCATCAACCGGGACCGCGACGTGAACGCGATGGAGAAAGGTCGGGCTGGGCTCGTGGACGAGGAAAAGACGATCATGGACAGCAAGCGTACGAGCTCGGAAATCAATGCGCTACAGGATGGCATTCCCAACACTGAGCACGGACAGAACGGCTCGGACGGTGCAGCCCAGGTTCACAGCGACGCGGAAAAGGCGCAAACACCCCCTGACGGCACGGAGACCACGATGGAATGGAAAGAGGGTTCAGACAAGATCATCGAGCGACGAGCAGGCCCAGGAGAGGAGGTGGGTTGTGACTTTTGGGGTGCGGTGGACGTGCTTGCTGACGCATCGTGCCAGGTGGACGTCGAAGTCGTTCTGCACGCGTACCCGCGCCAGGGTTTGTCTGCCCACATGGGCAGCTCCTTGCGGGCGGTCCGTTCTTACATCCATCATCCCCATCACGTTCCCGAGTGCGCTCCGAATGGCGCGGAGCGCGCTGAAGGGGAAATCGAACTCCATGTCTCTTCTATTACCAACGAACCGCCCAAGGAGCCCCTCTCCAACGGAATATCGACCAAAGAGGTAGACACCGCGATGCATACGGAGGGGGAGCCCAACGAGGAAGAAGGGTGGGTCTCTGAGGACAGTGTAGACGATGCGAACGCTGTTGCACGGGGGCCAAATGCGCATAGAAAGCGTGTCAGCAACAACAAGGGCAAGGCCGCGATTAGGCCCGCTGGCACGGGGTCGCTGAACAAGGGTCGACGGCGATCGTCTGACATAAGCGCGAGCGAGCAGGGCCCCACCCCACCCCGAGCCCGCTCCTCGTCCGCTGACACGGCGCTAACGCTGTTTTCGGCGGCGAACGAGCTCGAGCTCGCCCAGGCCCAAGACGCGCCCGAAGACAACGACCTGCGCGGGCGGAGTCCGCGTCCGCAGCCCGAACGGAAGAGCAGCGGTCTCTCGCCTCGTCCTTCCATTCTCCACCGGCGGCTCGAATCGCTCAGAGTGGCGGGGCACTCCCGTGACGCGTCGCCAGCGCGCTCCATCCGGTTCGCAGATGAGCGGCGATCGGGCACGAACACGCCGCGCAACGGCACGTTACAAAACGAAGCTTGGTTGCCGGGCAACCAGGTGGATGATTCCCCCGTGGATGACGACCCCGAGTCCGCGAGGGGAAGAGTTACCTTTGAGCTTCCTGCAAAGTATTAGATCTCTCTGCATCTCACTGCAAACGCGCGTGTTCTTCATACATACGTCATTAACTTACACCCCCCCGTCCACTCACGCATTCGCCCCTTCTCTTAATGACCGTGTTCATAGACCCCATCCGTCCTCAGCATAAAACGATATATTTTTGACGTCATCCACCATTGACCGCCCTTACATAGCCCTCTATCCCATCTCTTACCCTTATATCTCTCCCACGTCTCGACTTCTGCATTATAGACGTAACAAGACTTCTACATTAACTTGGTTTCCGTGCGCGACGCCGCCTATCAACACGCGTCTGTCCATAACGGCAGGGTAACCAAGAGAATCTCGTCAAGCATGCCTCCGGCCACGCGCCGCACAAAAGACCGCCTGACAACGGGTTAATGCGATCTCGCGAGGGGCCATCGACGTGCACTGTGTGACGCACGACACCGGACGTAAGCCTGTCTTCGTGGACACCGTACGCAACCCACACGCCCGCGCACAGAGTGCATCTGCTCCCCCGTGTCTGATCCGTAGGAAGGGCAGCATCAAGGGTGGGTGGGGAAAAAGGGGAGGGTCGAGAGCGATGGCAGAAGCCGGGGGATTGGTTTCCCTGCGCATCCGAATCAGGACACGGAGATACGGAAACGGGCCCTTGTGGCACCGCTGTGTTCGAGAGGGGCGACTGGCAGATTCCGCGGCACGCGCGCTGGGCCGTGGAGGCCCGGAGAGGCCCGGTGCTGCCAGTGGGCATGTTATCGACACGAGTCTTGCTTGCGGTGGATACCACGAGACGCGTGCACGGCGTTCTGGGCGACAGGGGAAACCCACAACGACGCCTTGTTTACGTTGGCCGCCCTCTTGACCGATCGCAGAAAACGCCATACATGTAGTTGCTTCGTATGAATCAGCAATTTGGCAGACTGCCGGGAAGAAACACGTCTCAGTGACGACACGGGCCCTCGAGGGTCACAAGTGCACCTCGTTCCGATCCCATCGTTCACGCAACCTGACCCAGCTTGAAGTCATGGTCGCACGATCAAAACGCGCTAACCGACCATCCGCAGTCCTCTGGAAGGACGTGTCCTCGATCTTTTCTCGGGTTGTTAGAGAGGAAGCAGCAGAAACGATACATACGTTCCACGCGATGGTCGATTGGCACGACTTACCTATCTTGCAAGGGATGCTAGTTGCTCATGAACCTCATCCAAGTGGGTGGATGGAACCCGAGCGCTGAAAGGGACGTAGCATTCAGGGGTGTGCTCTCGCTTCAGCGGGAGCCATCCTAATGACGTTCGGTACGACGACCGAAACTTGAGGCTGCGATGAGGCAGTCACGAAACGCATGCAAGTGGCATTCCCGAGCAAAATCATCTGCAACGGAATATTCCTTGAGGTAAATATCGTCGATCATGAGCCTTCGCGCGCGCGCGTTGAACCGCAGGGTATCGTAAAACAGCCTCCGCAACACGTATGTGCACGCAGACGTTCAGCCAATGTAATTCCCGATCTTTCCCCCGGGAACGGCTCGTCCATAAAGATACACAGTGGAAAGCCCACACGAATCTCCAGACACGGATACTGGGTAACTTTGGGCGTACGCGCGTGTCCCATATCGTCTTTACCCCCTACCCGCCGCCGACCAGCTGGGGTTGTTCATTTCGATCCCTCCCACACCACCTTCATACACACCGTCGATCGTCAACGTCAATGTTGGCGAGATTGGGATGGCTTCCATAGCCCACAACGCCACCGCCACGGTGCTAGTGAATCGTCAAGACGACACGACACCAAAGCAAAGAGATGGACGTACTTGACGCCGTTGTAGTTTAGAATACCTTGTTGTATAGGGAATTTGTATTGCGGCCTACATGCGTCCTCCGTCAATCAATCACTCGGATACGGACATCTGAAGTGTACTCGCCCGAGATTTGCCACTCTTTTGCCCATCATCCACCCATTCACGTACAACTGGGCACGGTAAGGCTGGAAAGATTGATCAAAGGTGAAGGACATCGGAACGTCAAGGTACTCCGCGATGTCGAGCTCAAACGTGGTCACAAAGAAGCCCACTCCTGCGGCGCCGTCGGGAAGACCATCGGAAAGATCTCTTGCTTCCCATGACGAAGTGTCATATCCCGGTAGGTGCCAGCCCAACCGCTCGCCGTACAGACCACCTTCGTTAAGGACGCCTCTGACTTTATCAGGATAGCTGGGTCCAGGTGTCAGTGGTAAACCTTCCCTCAGGTGCCTGAATGCGGTACAAACTTTGAATATCCTCCAACCTTGCCCTGCACTTTCCACACGCCAAAGTCGCCGGTATTCAGCATAAACCCGCGAACACCGCGAGGTGACTTCTCTTCATCAACGACCGCTGGAAGCCCCCCTCAGCGATACAACCAAAACGATGGAATACCATACCGAACTTACCTCCATTCTGATTCAGGCCCATGTTGTCCTGGTCGAGTTGTGAGCCTGTCTCGAAGTTTACTGTAGGACTCGACTAACCTGAAGAATTGTGAGGACATTGTCCTGATCATAATACAGGGAGTCAGGCGGAAAGTGAAATTTCTCGTCCGTCTCTGTCACGATGTTTCGGTTGTTGGTCGAGCTGGACGGATGGTGCGCTCATCAGTGCATCATCACATCATGCGGTGTCATGTAGCCTTACTTTCCATATGAAGTGTTCAGGAAGACATTGTTAACCCATACACTCGCAGCGAAAGCTAGTCAATAGGCGTTCACACAACCTTGTTCTTACTGGGAAAGCCTGGCACACACACCTTCACCACCGTTGATCGAAAGGTTAGCCGACTTTGTATCTTCCGTGGCGGTGAAGTGCCCCCGCCAAAGTACAATGTTTTCACAACTGTTGCATGCGGTCAATCGCTGGGCAATGGCAAGAATGGTGGTCCCTTACTATTCATAGTCGCAGCCATATAAAACACGCCCGTCTCCGTAGTGAGGCTTGAAAGGTATGTTAGTTTCCGTGTGATTCGCAAGTGTCCAGCTTGCGTCCGAGAAGTCGGATTCAATTTCCGGCAGGCTGTTCGCATACCTCCAGTTTGTCAACTGAGGGACGACGATCCCAGTGAGCGAGATGGACACATAGATCTGAGCGGAGAACCCGCCCAGCTGGGTAATAGCAGTCGCTGAGACAAAGTCGGGAGCGATGGGCATTCCATTCCAGGTCACGGCTGTTACTGACTCTGGCGCAATTACCGTTAACCTCACGCTCTGGTGGAGGTCACCACAAATAGCGAGCGTCGAGCCCGAAATGGTCGCATTCCGTACGAGGTAAGGCCCTCCTACAAGGACAGAAGTGTTGGTACCATAACCCCAATAGCTTGCAAAGTTATCCGATGCATCCGCAGGTATTTCCGGGGACCAGAACGTGCCTGCTGTGGTGGTGTCGCTGTAGAGAACCAATTGCTCACTGGAATCCCAGATGGTAACAAGACCTTCTGTTCCCGATAAGATGGTTATGGTCGCGACACCGTTGACCAAGTTATGGGTGATGCTAGTGTTCTGGACCCGCAGGCGTGGCACTCCCCTTAGGGGCAAAGCCGTTTCGTGCTCTTGGCTTGGGTCGCCATACAAGAACAGGACGTCTCTGCTGCCGATTCGGCCTGCATACAAAACCTGTGCTGTGGAATAAAGGACCTTGGATGAGCCAAAGGAATAGTCGGTAACGATGACTTTGGATTGCCGGCCATTGATGGTGATTGCTGAGGCAACTCTTGGAATTTGGAATGAACCAGCTGATGTAGTCACGTTCATCTTGAAGTGAGTGGTTGCTCTGTTCGAAATCGACCTGTCAGCTGCGTCTAGCAATACATGATCACGCTCACGTCGAGGTAGAATCATTGTGCCTTGCTATGAAAAACGACGTGTTTGAATCGGGATTAGTCAACAGAGTAACGAATGCAGAGTCATTCGTCACTACGACAGCACCACCGGTACTGTTGCCGACGTAGTCAGTTTTGTAAAACTCTGGGGAGCTGCGGAGGAAGAGCCCCTGTCGCTTAAGCTCAGGATACTTGTTGGTTAGCTCTCGATTCTCGGCAATTGCACTTCCGTAGTCATAGGATGCTAAGTAGCCCGTTATATAGCAAGAAAGAGAAATTCGATGAGCACTTACTGTAGACACCTGGAAAAGGCAAAGCACCCCACGATGTACCACTGCAAAGTTGTCGAAAAGTATTGTCCAAGTGAGGGAATACATTCATACCCATAAAGCATATAGTAGTTGATTAGCTTAGCGTTGGCCGCCCAAAGGTGGAGATTGAAAACATTCTCAAAATCGGCTCCGGTGAGTACGCGACAGTTGTCGTAACCTTGAGCACTGTGTCAGTTCAGTCCCATCAAACAGGTTGTGAGGTCTACCTGGTGCTGTGGGACCCCACGCGTCGAAAGCACCAGCCTGGAACTAAACCACATTCACCTGTGGCATGAAAAGCATGAAGGTGTAAACCCACCTCGGGGAAATACCATGGTTGATCAGGATTTACACCTGGAAGCCAGGTAAGTAAACTCATAGCGAGCACGATGGATGTTCGCCATACTCTGGTGGTAGCTATAGTACGTCGTGTCCACTGGGTTCCATACCGTGGGGTTGGAACAGTCGAATCTTTGCGGATACGCGTCAAGGCTTTTAAGCAATGAGTTTTCAGCAGTCTCTTTCGAAAGAATAACGTGGACATACCCATAAATGTCGACGGCACCCTGACGGTTTAGAGGTTAGGGGTGACGATGTTGAAAGAAAATTGAACTTACAATCCCACTAATCCAATTTCTGGCTGCATCTGCATCGTTCGCCGTCAAGGGTACCACGATACTGGAATTGTAGAAGACTGCCTCAAGGTCCACGAAGTATTCTGCGTGGGAAATAGGCGATTGAGAGTACTCATTATCTGCAGGAAAAAGAGATCAGTCATAGGGTCCCCGCGAGAGAAGCATTATGCAAACCAAGCTGGATTGCTAAAAGTGCCAAGTTAGATGTATTTGAGTGATATTAAGGTTCACAAACCGATCACGGGCCCCCCTTGGTTGATCTGGTATGGTTCCGTCTCTGCGATAATGCCCTTGATGTAATCTTGCCACGCTGCCTTCCAGTCCATCGCATTTGTTCTGAGTTCACCAGCCACTTGGGACGTTATCCAGTGTGCAATACCCCCCGCAGTAGTTTCAGCGTTGATATAGGGACCTGCAGGGGCGTCACGACGCATTCGACGGCAAAACAAAAATCTATTTGCCAGGACGAAGGACAATCCAGATGCCCGTCTGCTTTGCAGCCTCATAAAGCGGCTTCAGAGCACGGTAGTCATTGAAATCAATCACGCCGGGCGAGGGATTGACCAATGCCATGTGGGTGTAGATGCTAATGGCGTTAAATCCTGCAGCCTTGACCTTTTGCAGTATGTCGAGCCACAGTCCGGGAATTGGCAGGCGGAAGGGGTGAAACTCTCCAGAGCTAACAGGGAATAATAAACGGGATGCACAAACAGTTTACATGCGAACGTACTGAATGAAGATGCGTTGTCCTTTTAGAAACAAGCTGTACTTATCCCAGAGGACATCGTCTGTACGTCCGTTCCCGGCGAGGTCCATAGTAGTTCCCGCAGGTTGTTGTGCCTTGGGTCTCCCAGCGGTGGTACAGCCCACTATCCTGTTCAGAGCGGCCAGCGATGTAGACCAAATTGTAGGGGATCTCCAGAAAGGTGACATAAAGAGACAGAGTATCGAAAACAACGCAAGCAGCCAACGCAGACCAACTCTTTTCCGCTTCGAGCTGGTGGCACCACCCAGAGGGAGTATGTTGTCTTGTGGCCTGGAGAGGGCATTATGCTTCCTCGTCACCCCGAGTTCTTGAGCATCCAGTGAGCTCATGGCGTCGTCACCAAAGTCTGTCATCTTGTGTTGGCCAGGCAATACGGTAACCAGTTTATGGCGGCGGTGGGAATTTGAGCCGCCCTCGGGAATCGGCGCTTCCGGCAAGCCGGCAGTACTTCAGTTTGATGCCGCTCTAGTGACTTCCTAGAACTAGACCCATGTTGCATGGTATACCAATTCTGTGGCAACGTTGAGCGTCTCGCCAACGTCAAATCTTCGATCATCAGGCAGTACGCTAAATGCCGAATCGATCGGGGAGACTGCCACTTGTCAACCGGTTACTGCTGGATGGCGCAGCAACCTCCCTGTATGTCATGACTAGTATGGTTGCTGTGGGGGTGGTCGGATTCTCGGCGCTGTATCATTCAAACGCACCAGTTTGCCGTCGCAAGTAGTGACGGCCAGTACTCCAGCTATCAGAAAGCGGCAATTCAGGGGTGGAATACCTGCTCACCACGAACAGTGATCAGGTGTCCTACCTTTCTCAGATTTAGCGATTTAGCGATATGTGCAAATGAAGTCGATGAGGGACTTGTTATTACGAGTACGGATTTACCTCTTGGCATGACCGTCGATGCTGGCTAACGGAAAACTAGACATCCAAGCCTGCTGTCGGTCTTAGGCGGATCCCCGTTGACTTTTACGCCGTAGTCAAAGTCCGGTAGTTTTGACTGCGATCAAGCCCGTGACACCAAATGATGATGCCATCGAAGGGTGCGAGTTAATCCTGATGTGAGACTCGCACTTGTATTCTTATCCCCAAAGGTTGCAGACCGTCTTATCTCTCTGATACTTTGAATTCGACCCCACGCTTGGCAACCGAGAGCAGCTGCGAGACTTAAGGACTGAGTCTATTGCACAACTACTCGAACATTGCATGAGTGACCTTCATAAGCAGAGCGCAACATTATCGTCAGGTCCTGGAGCTCAGTCTACAACAGCGTTCATCTTTTTGACAAGGGATGACATCGTATCACCGTGCTCATCCCTTTTCGTAACGGTTAGTCGGAAGGAGCGCGGGAACGGTGATTCAACAGCACTGGGTTTGCTTAACCCCCACGGCGGAAGTAGCCAATTTCTACTAATAGTTTGCTGACGTACATTTTGCAGTCAGTTACAAAACAGCTCTGCAAGCTAGAGGAGGCAACGAACCACGGTCACAACTTTCTCCGACATTGCGAGTACGATGAACCACAGGATCTTGAGTGTTCTTCCCAGTGATAGCTGTACTCCAATATATTACCAGTGCCAAAAAACATAAGTCGTTGCAGTTCAAGCCAGTCGTCTACACTACCGCAACCTATACGTCCCTGGCCTCCATTCGTATCTCCTCGGCGTTGTCCAACTGTTCATCCAGTTCGGAATCCGCGAACACCATCGCCTGGCTGGAGCTAGGACCAGGATATGTTAAGCCGAATCCAGAGTCGATTCCGCCTCTGTATCCGCGTTGGACCTGACGCACACACAATTCTCGGATGCCCATGATGAATCGAGGGGTGAGAATGAATACGGGCAGTGCCGCGATTATCGACAAAATCAACCCTGGTCCTACTATTGGCATGATTATGAAGTTCTCCAAGAGACTGATAAGAGCGAGACTGAGGATCCTAGGGAAGTCGCCATTAGCCACTGTGTTCGTGGGCATGGGTAGGAATTTGAAGGATATGTCGAAACAAGAACGTACGCAAAGAAATACAGGACACCTTGCTGGAAAAGCAAGTTCATGTAGGGATTGATTTTCCACTGTTGGGTTGCCCGATACATTGCAAATAATTCCCTCAAAACTTGTGTGATTGCGAGCACACATGACACCACACTGAAGATGATTTGCAAAACCACAGCCCCAGTTCCCCATAAGTACCTGTGATATATGTTTTCACACCCCAAAGTGGTCATAGTCACTATAGGTGGCAAAAGCAGATCAGTGTAGCATAATCTTTATTCGGTACAGAGTATCTACATACCTGAGAAATACTTTGGATCACTGTCTATTGTATACAGGATGATAAAACTGGCAGCCTCCACGCTAAGGAGGATAAGGAGAAAGACAAGGATTGACTTTGAGCGGAAATACATCGCCCAGACACGGAGAATCAACACAACTACAACCACCATAACATTTCAGCAGTGACTTCAAAGGTTAACTAGGCAATAAGGTCTTACAATCAGCTCCAACAAGGAAGATGATCAATGACCATCTTTGCATGGTTGGCAGAATTATACCTTGCAAAAAATCAGTGAAATGATTGAAAAGGCTTTGAGTAACTGTACTTACAACTGTTTAGTCAATCATCATAATATCAGTTATGCTTGTGGCAATAAGCTATACAGACTGAATACTTACTCCTATGAGTACAAGAACATCATAGTAAGCTTATTATCCATATCTGAATTACAAGGGAAATACCTTTGGGGAGCCAGGTAGGAGGGTACTTGCAAGTTCATCTGGAGTAGGATCACTACTGAATCTCATTGTTCCTTTAAGTCTGAGTGGAAGACATACAAAGGCACATTGTTCTGACACACATATCATAATCTATCCATTAGTTGCAGCAGCCATTGACTCACATGAGATGCAAAATGCCAGGATAACGGGTCTACAAATTTGATTGGCTTTGGTCACAACACATCAGAAGGCAAATACATACAAGGATGAACAACAATGACACCCAGGTCCAGGGTTTGTTCTTTGATCCAAACATTGTCAGAAGGACATCAAGCAAATAAATGGATGCCCCCTGACCCAGATATATTCAACCTGCATGGATTATTGGTGAGGAAAACCTCGACCATGATCATGACATCATACCTCTTTCGAAAATGTAAGGGCTGTAACCCTAAGAGTTAGCATATCATAGAATGTAAATGCCTGCTCACCATAGTCATATACAACAACAGTAAAGATAGCAACTGAACAACACTGAGAAATAATGATCTCCCAGAGGTCGGTGGTTTGGACATACTCATTGTATAGTTCGTCTCCTGGAAGTTCATCACCCATAGCAGAGCAGAATCCATGATCTTCGCAAATGGTTTGAGCCCTGAAGGATCACTCAAACTCCGAATGCAGCGTGTATTTGTATTCTAGTGAAACACTGGCAAGAAGTGCTCGAGAAGTTCTCGGAGGGAAATTCAGTCCTGGAAATGAAATCAGCGTGTCGGCCTCTTTGATTCATCATTACCAACCCTGTTGGGATCTAGAACAATTGATCCTTTTAGTACAGCCTGAGTCTTGATGTCCATTTCGAAGTGTGGCGTCGGTAGGTGACAGGATTGCCAGACGCCATGATTGCGAGGCCAGACTGAGCTACGTTCTCGAAAAATGCCAACTTGGCCCATGGGCATATTGACCTCTGGTTCTAGTTGCTGACCTTTGCTAAGCACCTTGATATTATTTTACTTTGGAATCGTGGTACTACAACGTTCACTCGCGAACTCATCGGCATTAGATCTGGTCGCCGGAAGGCCACATGTTACTTCAAGCCTTAGGGCAGAACATGACGAAACTTTGTCAGATGGCTAAACCTTTGACAAGTTCTATCATGAATTTCTTGCCATGCCTTCCAAAATGCATCCGATCACCCCCGTGGACCGCCGAGACACCACAGGAGTCCTGTTCAAGATGCGCCACTGTATCTCAACGCTCTTCCGACTAATTACAACATCACGACCTTCATCTGTCGGCCGAAAGTTGGACGAACCATGGTCCGACTTCTCCAAAAGCGGGATAGTCCCAACCTTGACGACACCTCAACCAATCAAAGGTCGCAAAAGCTGCTAAAAACTCGCAGAAAACGTTACGTGAAAAGTGCTGCTTAACAGATGTTGGAACTTCCCAGTCGTGCTCTTACTCACTGCCCCTCGGTTAGTCCATCTGCCGCTGCAACATACTTGGTCAGCGCGTCCCTTCGGTGCCGCCCAGGCGATGTTCCACGCCAGCACAGCCCGCGTCCAAGATCACCAAATACGTCATGTCTTTCTCGAGGGAAATCCAGGTATGGGCATCCTTCCTAGATGGCCCTATCGCTCCCCGCACTGTCCCCACAGAATGTCCACTGTGGCAGATTGCTCTGCCTCCCACTTGGCAGCCCCCTTTAATGCCAAGGGAGGCCCTGCAGAGGGCGGCACCTCCAACGTGCTTGTACGCATCACCATGGGCACATTGCCACCCCCGTCGCTCCCAAACACCACCGCCTCCTGCCCCAAGTGGATGCTCGGATTGCACAACCACCTGAAACTGACTCGGCCGAACACATAGCATGCTCACATATGCCTAGACCAACGCATCCGACCAGTCTTGCACGGCAACAAACAGAACGCTTGTTTCTCGCGGTCCTGCCAGACGATACAGTCCAGCCTTGTCGCTGGCTGAGTTTGCCTTGACGAGGGCCCGCAGGAGTGCACGAGTCACAGCGTCGCGATCGTGTCTGCAACAAGGATGGCGCAGAGCATGAGGTGGTTGTGGTTGTGCAACAACATTGTCACCGTCGAGTGGGGCGGACGGTTGCCCTCGAACTCAATCTTGTAGTGATACGTGCTAAATTCGACCGATGAGACTGCGGCCGGTCACCCAATGACGAACCCCTGTATGCTGCATCACGCCATCTGACAGTTTGGTAGTCCAAGAATCGTTAAGTGCGCAATAATTATAGCCAGTCCTCAAGGCGATGGCACTGCCTCCCGAGGTTGCTGTGGAGGACCTGAATCCTCGGCGCTGTACGTCCAAACATACCAGTTTGCCGATGCGAGCGGTGATGACCAGTACTCCAACTATTAGAAACCGACAATTCAACGGTGGGACGTCTACCGCTCAACCTTCCTCGAATTCGGCGATACGCGCAAATGAAGACGATGAAGACGATGAAGAATTTGTCATTACGAGTATGCATTCACTTCTCAGCGTAGTCGTCAGTGCTGGCTAACAGAGAACTAGGCATCCAAGCAGTGGATGTTGCTGTCGGTCTTAGGAGGCTCCCCGTTGGCTTTTACACCACAGTCCAGTCCGATGGCTTTGAATGGAGAACTGCGAACAAGCCCGTGACACCAAATCATAATGCCGTCGAATGGAGCGGGCCAATCCCGATGTGAGACTCCCTCCCGGTTGCGTTACTTAGTCCTAAAGATTACAGACCACCTGATCTCTCTGGTACTGTTCGTTTTGGGGTTTATGCATCCTTTGAATTCGAGCCCATGCTTGGTAACGGAGAGCAGCTGCGAGACTTGACGATTTCTGTGGCACAACTACTCGAACATAGCTTGAATGACCTTCGTAAGTAGTAAGGCGCGACATTATTACAGGTCTTTGAGCTCACTCTACGGCAGCGTTCACCTTCTTCGCAAGAGATAAAGATATCATATCGCCGTGCTCATCCCTTTTCGTGACGGTTAGTCGGAAGAAGCATAGGAATGGTAATTCATCAGCACTGGGTTTGCTTGACCCTTATGGTGTAAGCAACCAATCTTTGTCAATGATTTTGTCGTTAATTCATACATTTTGCAGTCAATTGCAGAGCCACTATCCAAGCTGGAGGAGGCAACGAATCATGGTCACAGCGCTCTCACACGTTACCGCAAATGCGAGGAAGTACAGGATCTTGACTATTCTGTTGAACAGTTCGAATATGCACTCATTTTATGCCCTCCGGATCATCCCTGCCATTCTACTGCGCAGTCAAACTTGGCGATGGCGAAACTTATCCGAGCCCGAGATGGTGTGAGGGCCTTGCTTGACGTTCCCTTTACTCTGTATCGCGATGTACTCGCGACACGTCCAGTCGGCCATCCTGACCGACCTTCCACTTTGATCCAACTAGCTGTGGTATTATTTGCTCGATTCGAGAAACTATACCACGAAGAGGATGCTACACAAGCCGAGGCATTGCTTTATCATGTAAGGGACCTCTGTTCTACGGGTAGTCATGAACATCAAGCCGCGATGTTCTTACTCCGGTTGTGCAATGGGCGTAACGTGGGGAACGAGGAGCTGGGCTTGCCATCTGCGAAACAGCTTTCTGCACTGGACCCAGCGAACGAGGATCTTTGGACCTTCAGCAGCCAGCTATTGGGCCATTTCGAGCAGTCCAGGGATGTCAGCGACCTCCAACGAGCAATATCGCTATTAGAGGCAATTTCTCAGTCTAATCTTGCCTGTGATCGCCGTTATCCAGAGGGGGTAATGAATCTCGGGGTGGCTTTCTGGTACCAATTTCGTCAGTTCGGCGAGCTGAAAGACCTCGAGAAAGCAATATCAAGTCACAAGCGTGCGTTAGAGCTCATGCCTGATGATCATCCCCATAGAACTAGGTTGTTGAACAGTCTTGCGGATTTCTTTAGAGCCAAATTCCAACATCTTGGAAAGCTAAGCGACCTGGAACATGCGATATCAAGGCATAGAGATGCTCTACGCTTGACTATTGATGGTCATCATGACAAACCTAGCTTTCTGAACAACCTTGCCATCTCTTCTCTCGCTCGTTTCAGGCACCTCGGTAGCCTGGGTGACCTCGAAGATGCTATCTCGGGGCTAAGAGAAGCTGTACGCCTTACCCCTGAATGTGACCTTTCGGCACTTTGCCGCCTGAACGATCTTGCTGGTCTCCTCAGAACTCGTTTCGAACGCCTTGGTGAGCTAAGTGATGTCAGAGAAGCCATTTCAATTCGAAAGGAAGTGGTGCAACTCAGCCCTAATGGACATCCTAACAAACCTGATCGTCTGAGAGACCTTCCCATCACTCTTGTCATTTGTTTTAGGAGATTCGGCCAATCAGAGGACCTGGAGGAGGCAATTTCGCTTTACAGGGAGACTTTACGACTCACCTCTGACGATCACCCTAGCAGACCCGGCTTCTTTAACTCCCTTGCTAATGCTCTTGTTACTCGTTTCGAGCATCTAGGCATGCCGGGTGACCTCGAAGAGGCTATTTTGAGTCACATGGAAACTTTGCGGCTGGCTGCTGATGACCACCCGCACAAACATGGCTTTCTCAGTTGCCTCGCTAGCGCACTTATCTGTCGTTTCGAGCGCTTTGGCGACTTGAGTGATCTCGAGGAAGCAATTTCAACGCGCAAGAAAGCCCTAGAGCTCACTCCAGATGGACACCCCGACAAGCCTGGCTTTCTTAGCAACCTCGCTAGATCGTTTGTCGTTCGCTTCGACTGTCTTAGTGAATTGGCCGATATCGAGGAGGCTGTTGTAAAGCACCGGATTGCTTTACAGCTCACCCCCGATGGTCACCCTGATAAACCTGGCTTTCTGAGCAACCTTGCTCAATCCCTCAGACTGCGTTTCCAGCGCACTGGCAGCTTAGACGATCTTGAAGAAGTAATATCGGGAGTCCGGGAGGCCCTACAGCTCACACCTGATGGTCACCCCGACAAATCTAGCTTTCTTGGCGGTCTCGCTCTCTCACTTATCGCTCGTTTCGAGCGTTGCGGTGATCTCGGTGACCTCGAGAAAGCTATCTCAAGGTTCAGAGAAGCTGCACAACTTACTCCTGATGATCACCCTGATAAGTTTACCCAGTTAAATGACATCGCTGGTTCCCTGAGATATCGATTTGATCGTCTTGGCGAGTTATGTGACCTCGAAGAGGCTATCTCGATCAGCAAGAAAGCAGTACAGCTCACCCCTGAGAATCACCCTAGAAAACCTTTCCATCTAAACAATCTCGCTACCCTGTTCGTCTTTCGTTTCGAACGTCTGGGAAAACTGAGCGACCTTGAGGAGGCTATTTCAATACATAAGACAACTTTACCGCTCATTCCTGACGATCACCCCGACAAACCTAATTTTCTCCTCGATCTCTCGACCTCTCTTTATGCTCGTTTCACGCGCCTTGGTGACCTTGGTACCCTCGAGGAATCTATTTCAAGACGTAAAGAAGCGATACAACTCACACCTAGTGGACATCCTGATAGACCCTCCCGTTTGAACAGTCTTGCAACCGCACTCGCCACCCGTTTTCAACGTCTCGGTGAATTGACTGACCTCGATGAAGCGATTTCAATACTTTTGGATGTGCTACAGCTTGCTTCTGATGATCACCCTCACAAACCATTCTATTTGAATGACCTCGCTACATCTTATGTTATTCGTTTTAAGCAACTCGGAAACTCGAGTGACCTTGAGGAAGCAACTCCGAGGCACCGCGAAGCTTTATGCCTCATCCCTGATGACCACCCTGAAAAATCCAATCTCCTCAGTAGCCTTGCGCACTCTTTGGTCACCCGCTTTCGGCGCCACGGTGAGCTGAAGGATATCGAAGAAGCAATTTCGAAAATTAACGAGGCTGTGCAAATTACCCCTGATGGACACCCTGCAAAACCTGACTGGTTGAACAACCTTGCAGTCACCTTCAAAGATCGTTTTCAGCATCTCTACGAGCTAAATGATATCGAAGAAGCAATTTCGTGGCACAGAAGAGCGGAACAGCTCACCCCCGACAATCACCGTAACAAATCCATAATTCTCAACAACCTCGCCGACTCTCTCGTCCTCCGCTTCGAACATCTTGGCCACTCGAGCGATCTTGAGGAAGCACGTTTACACTACTCGTGCGCCGCCACTTCCTCCACAGGTGCCACCAGTACTCGGTTTACTGCATCACAGCAATGGATTGTCTGTACTCGCTTGCTAGGTCATCACTCACTCCTCCATGCATATTCTGTTGCGATTGGTCTCCTTCCACAGCTCGCATGGATAGGCTTATCTCTTAAACACCGCTTCCACCAACTCATGCAAGGCGCTGACTTGGCCCGGGAAGGTGCAGGTGCAGCACTCGACTTGGGACGCCGGGAGCTAGCCGTAGAATGGCTTGAGCGAGGACGCTCGGTTGTCTGGGGGGAGCTATTTCAGCTTCGCAGTTCCTTCGACGACTTGTGGTCTTTACATCCAGCTCATGCGCGGCAACTTCAGGACCTGTCAGCCGCCTTAGAGGAGGCCAGCGCCGTACGCGACAAATTCTTATATCCATTACCAAAGCAGACTCGGACTCAGGGTACCGAACCTCAGCCCCTACGGTCATTAGAACAAGAGGCTGACAAACACCGCGCGCTCGCAATCGAGAGAGATGACCTTCTAACGACAATCCGAGCTTTTCCTGGTTTTGAACGCTTCCTCCTCCACAAGGAATTTTCTCAGCTCCATTCTGCAGCTCACTCCGGACCAGTCGTCATACTCAATGCTGCAGAACGCCGCTGCGATGCGTTGATTCTTCTTGCCGATGCGGAAGATGTAATTCATGTTCCTCTTCCGAACCTCAATTCCAAGCGTTGTGCCAACCTCCAAATGTCGCTCAATGGTTTGCTTGGCCGTTACCCCACAGTGTATGTCGAAAGAGAGGGGAAACCTTCAGTGTTGCAGGAAGATGCTAACCAATGGGAATCCATTTTGTCTGTTCTGTGGAAAAGCGTCGTCAAGCCAATCCTGGATGCCTTGGGTTTTTCGGTGTGTGACATCAATTCTTGAGCTATGCTGCTATATCCGACTCATTCCATTGCAGACTCTCGGGAACCTGCCCCGCATTTTTTGGTGTCCAACAGGACCATTCACGTTTCTTCCCATTCATGCAGCTGGGTTTTACCATTCAGAGTATTCACAACCTGGTGACAAAGTATCCGATTTCGTCGTCTCGTTGTATACCCCTACTCTCAGTATTCTCTTACCCTCATCCAAACCCAGCTTCACGCCAAGTGATCATCTCCGCTTCCTTGCTGTCCGCCAGCCGGTATCAGATGGCTTACGCCGACTCGCTGGTGTAAACACCGAGTTGATACACATCAGAACGGTGATCGAGGGTTCTTCAGCGCAAACCACCACCTTCCTTGAATCATCCCTCGGGACAGTCGAGGAAGTACTCGAACTGATGAAGGAAGCGAGCTGGGTTCATTTTGCTTGCCATGGCATCCAGGACTCCCAGAGCCCCATCGACAGCGGCCTCTGCCTCGCCGACCAGCGCCTCCTCAAGCTATCGGACATGATCGCGTTGAAACGCCCACGCGGCGGACTCGCCTTTCTCTCCGCGTGCCAAACGGCGACCGGCGACAGGACGCTCGCCGACGAGGCGATCCATGTCGCCGCGGGGATGTTGTTCGCAGGCTACGGCGGCGTTATCGGCACGATGTGGGCGATCAAGGACAGCGTCGCACCTCAGGTGGCCAAGGACGTGTACGAGCGCCTCTTTCGGAGCGACGGCGTCCCGGACCACCGGGAGGCCGCGCACGCACTGCACGAGGCGATTGGACGGCTACGCGAAAATGACGCGTCGTTCGCTGAGTGGCTGCCGTTCATCCACGTCGGTCTGTAAGCTTGTCCGAAGTGATCCGCGCTGGGTGGCTTCACGACCTGTCCGTTTTTTTTTTTCGACGAAGTAGCTTCTGGCTTGTACTTCTATTGTATATCCGAACCTCGGGCTTCGTTCGCCTGCCAGAGTCGTGTAAGCCGTTCGCCGTTATACGCGGCGCATCCTTGCGTAATCTGTGATCCAAATGATGGGGGATCTCGTGGCCGTAGTGGGAATCTTCTATCCGAACATCGGGGGACGTAACTACAGAGAGTACAGCTCCTCAGTATCCGTTCCATCACTGGGCCTCGATTGAGATGTATAAATGGGATTCAGTGAGTAATTTTACATGATTGAGACGGGCGAGACACTTCTCGTACAAGTGAATTGGAAAGCTCGACGTCCACCGACAGACAATGTTATGACTCTGATTGCTACAAATGAATTATTACGCTCGGAAGTGAATTGACCGTAATGCAGAAAGGAGCGAGATTTGCGTGGATGAAGCGATGCAACAGCAAAAAAAAAAAAACCAAACGATAGCATAGGACACTGTCGAGTGTAGAGAAGGATGAGGGAGTGTGAGGTTGAAGTATTTCAAATGATCCAAGATAATTTTATCCACATCACCACCCGACGGTGTAATGTGGTTTGTGCTGTCTCTGGACAAAATTAATGTCAGGCACGCTCAAACGGAATTCAGCCACTTGCGTACCGCCGACTCATGGCTGAAACCTGGAGCAGAAGTAACAGCATTCTGTTATCGCAGAAGTCAGTTAGGAGATCGAAACGCGATTAGCCATGTACAAACTGCCTCTCCCATGTGGAGCTCCGACTCCGCGGATCCTTCTACAGAGGTGGGGAGTTGAAACGGGACGCTAAGCGTATGGGTTTGCTGTTCTGTAACTATTTTCAGTGACGCAAATTTCTTTGATTCCTCGTCGACGCCCTTGCCCCATTCGGTTTGACGTGTGTTGAGCCTGGGAAATGGATAAGACGCTCGTGCTACATGATTGCCATAGAGACCTACGCTGCGACGAACGACACTGCATATACTAAAACCATGGGTTAATCAACGCTCAGGAACAGTAACGGCCCTCCTACGTTTGCTCAGGACAAAGTAACAGCCCACAAAGATGAAATTCTTCGGCATGAAGTTGTACTATTAACGAGTGTACCGTGAGCCATCCGCATGAACCGAAGGATAGTTATTAATACATACAATGATAAGGGTTGTAAAACTCATGGCACTGAATGACGGCGTCAACGAAAAGAATATGATCATCCTGCCATTCGAACGGTACCTTGTCAGCAAACCAGTGTTCACTGCATAAAGCGTCAAGGTTCTAATGACGGAGTTTCCCCTTCGAACATACTATCAACGAACGAACGACACACTGAAAACCGAAGACGTACTGTGTGTAGTAGGTCCGCATGGCTTGCAAGTAATAACAAAGAGCGATGGCTATGCCCATGTCATTCGCGACACCAAGACCGAGCGCAACAATTCCTAGAGTCTGAAGCAAAGTAACAGAATCAGGAACGAGAGAGTACACGCATGAGCAACCAACTAACTCGTAGGTTGACGATATCATCTAGTGCGGGAATAGCGTAGCTGAAGTGAGATGATGTCTGTACTCAGTTCGAATGCAAAATCGGAGAAGGTAAAACAAACACCTTTTCAACGTAAATGCTATTAAGCACGTTGAGCTTCAGGGTAATCGCACAGGACTTCACCAATGACTTACCGATGGCGAGACCTGGAATTAAATGCTCCAGATTAGGTACAGGGTCAGCAATATTAACAAGCGTTCCTTACCCAGTTGTCCAAAGGTTAAAACCAACTTTCCAGGAGGATCAGAATAAGACAGGTTATCACGGTGGGACGAAACTCACCAGAAACGCCGTCACCCACACGTTCCCGTAGCTAACTAAAAAAAGTGCAGGTTATTGAATGTTTGGTTGTGCAGAAACGGAACATTTACACCGCCAGACACGTATTGTGAAGAAACTACCCAACGACCACGGTTAGATAGGAGACAGAGTACCGAAGCAGGTACACTTACAACTTGACAATGGTTCCAACCATTGCCTGCGTAAAAAGGTGCGCACTGAGATACCAAAAATCAGATTGGAAGACGGGTGCTCACCCCTATGAGAAGCTGGAACTGAAGGTCAAATCATCTATGAGACCACAGTTCACCATGGACAACATGTACATACGACAATACTCCTGAGTCTTTGTCAGATGCGAAGCAGGGTCAGAGGAGGAAGCAAGACAAACCAGATGGGTTTGCCAAAGAGGGCGTTAATGTTCAAGAAGTTACTGAATGAGGATCGAATCGTCATAGACCGAGACGGCGACTACAGAAACTCACGTCACTGAGTAGTAGTACACAGCGTGGGCAATGAAAGCCTGGTGTGTTGTCTCTAGCAAACTGAAGAATACTTCAACGCAAGTCCCGCGAACATTGGAAGGCGTACTCACAAGAGTAACACGACCTGACGGAATTAGATATGAAACCCGAGCTAGGATACGGTCTCAGAACTCACGACTGCTTTGTATCCCGCCTTATCCCTTGGATATCGACGACAGTAAGTGTACACCTGGACAAGGAACATGCCATAAAACCTATGAAGGTGATTAGCGCGGCTATCATCCAGAAGCGAGGGTCACTGACGCCGTAGACAAGCTGAAGCCGATAAACAAGGCACCGAGCGTGTTGTCGAAACTTGGAAGAGCGCTCATGGCTTGAGCCAGAACCGAGAAATGGAACCGATGGCGGAAGGAAGTGGTTGGAAGGGAAGATTAAACCACACTGATATAAGCCCGAGGGGTCGGAATCACTGCAGACCCGGGAATGGGCAATTATGTGGAGCGCGGTGAGCGGCAGTGCCCAGCCCAGAATACTGTGCAGCAATCCCCGATGCCGACCCTGGCAAGCGGGAATGGAAACACTCCATCAGGATCTTTAAAGGACAACTTCGTCAGGAATTAGGCGATAACATCAGAGTACGCAATGAACGTATGCTGACCCATGTGCCTCCTCGGCCAAGACAAAACCTGATAAAACTGTCAATGAAAACATTCCCAGGAGTTGTGCCACAAATAATGCAGGGCGCCGGAACCTTATTGGCATATATTATCTCTCGTAAGTGCACGCAGGCAGGCGCAAGGAGGCTGTCATACTCGCTATTAACCTGAATGTAATTCTAAGACCAGTACCGTCTGTCGCCCGAGAGCGCAGACGCTGAGCTTGTGACTTTGGGACGTTCTGAGTTCCCGAGCAATATAAACACAGGAAACTGGCGTTAGAGAGATCACGCATCTTCGAGGGGGTGAAAGAACTTTTCATGCTTACCTAACATCGCCCCTAACCCTATCTCCTTTTCCTCTTTTCCCTTTCTGACCATCGGTCTAGACGCATCCCCGATTTCCTTTTCAGACTTCACTTCCACATCGGGATGCACAGCCGACGGGATCTACCGATGACTCTAGACGAGTCACCATGACCAAGCATGACTCGAGCATACCTAATCAGGCAAGTGACTCATGACGACTGCGCCTTGACTCATCCATGCTGCGCATGATGTCATCGCGACTGCGCATGATGGTCACTCTGGTTACGGGCTGTGTCATTGCCTCCATCATGACTCGGTATGACTCACCCTGACGCATTTCGACTCATTTCCCTTCTTTGGTTATCCCTTCTGCACGGACCACCCTACCTAATCAGGCGTAGTCTAAACGTATATAAGGGTCGGTCCACACCCATGTATTTCCTCAGTTTTGATATAGTCTTTTCTCCCCTGAACCATACATCTGGTATTGAGTCTATCTCTACCGGGCAACTAGTTGGTCTATCCAACACATTCCTAGCCTCCAGTGTATCTCTTGGGTGTGTCCCTGACAGGGGGGTGCACAGTAACATATGTGCCTGTGGCAAACTTGGGTATCATGGGCTCTATATAAGCAAGAATGCAATATTCCATGGCATTGCCTCCACTTGTCGCCAAACCCCGGGAACGATGCTTCCGCTGTAGCGTTGGATCGGCTTACACGAGTCCCGCCGCCGAGGTACAGCGGTTCACACAGGTCACCGAGACTCGAAACACGCCGGGACATTCCGATCAGAGGCATCGCTCGCGTCCAGGTACCGAAGCCGAGCCGCTCAGCAACTTTCCTGTGCTTCCGATAAATGTCGCTGTAGCCGATTTTTTTTACCTGGTTGGTCGGCTCGCTTGACGAATATGCCACTCTGTCTCACCAGGGACTGGGGGGCCTACGAGTCGGAGCTCTGATGCAATTGCATCCGATGGCCCGGTGACGCGTTTGTAACATGGCAATAGATCCGAAGTACCGCAGCACTTGTTTGGGGGAACCACTCGCATGATGCGATGGCGGCGCGCACTGGATTATACTCGTCCTGCCTGAGCAGTAGTGTACTTTGCAAGAGCTTCAAGTCGCAATACAGGGAGCCGCCGCAAAAATGGAAGTCACTTGAACCACTTGGAACCTTAGACACTCATGAACGACGGACCTAGTGCGTGGAGCCGTTCCATGCGGTAAGCCTCCATCAACTGTGCACGTTAATTTGCAGGTTGGGGACCTTGTGTCACCAAACCTTGTCTACCGGCGTCAGCCACCAAGGGGACAGGTATGTAGATCTCGATCACTGTCACGTTCCGATAAGTGGCAAGCTCAAAGGGGTAAGTAGTACCAGTCCATGCGTCCCAAATCCGGGTCACAAAAACTGTTTATTTGTCTGCATACAATGCTGCCGTTGCCTGTTCCGAATACACCGCACCACTCGCCCCCAGCCTAGTCAACTTGACCTTGCCAAAGTCAAGTGGAACGCCAAGCTGCGTCAGGCACAATGCGCTCAATTCTTTGCTCCGGGAATGTTCATTCATCGTGCGATCCGTTCGTACAAAGCTTGGGACAACTTTGAGGTTGTTGGAGGGTTGGAACCGCAAACCACGTAATACGTGCCCTGGTGTCAACACAAACGTCAACTTTTTCATCCTCTTTCCCCGGTCGTTTTTGGTTGCCGAGACAATAGTCGTAGCGTCCCGTTTCGCGATTTCAATGGCCGACCGCAGTAAAGTGGAGATAAAAGGTTTGAGGGTGGCTGTCAACAAGGCTGCCGGAGCAAGACATCGTTCAGTAACCTCTATGTTAGGAAGAATTGTGGGATTCTCTCCGTAGGGCGCAAGATCAGGGAATGAAGGAAGGCCTAGCTTGGAGACGACCGTGTGCACGGCGAGAATAAGCTCTGGTGGGTTGAGAGTTGTCAGATCACGTGGTTTGTGTTGGTATGGTGGGAACAATGTAAACATCCGATTTGTGGTGTGGACGCGACTGGCTGGCGGTAATGGAGGACCTAGAACTGCTTGTTCACACCCATCTGGCCATACGAGAACTTTGGTCAAGTTGGTGAGAGGAAATCTCGCCCCATATCGTTGCTCTGTTGTCGGAACAACGCCACAGGTCCAGGAGGCCACACCGTCCTCGCTCTTGTTGTCATATCCAGGATGCAGGCGTTTTTTGATTCCACAAGTTGGACACGATTCCTCGCCAGGTACCGGCGACCCGTCCTTTTCCCTCCCTTTTTTCCTCAGTACAGACGAAGGTCCTGGAGTAGATTGTGACGGACGGGGAAAGTGGGCCGAATCCTCGAGAAACATGTATACATCACCAACAGTCAGCATTGTCCGCTGGCCTGGTGGAACTGATGCCATATGATCAACGTAAAGTTCATGCAGCGCGCAAGCGCGGCCCCACTTCAATAGAGCATCAACAAAAATCACGATGACAACCGTGGTTACCCACCTCGATAGCCTTTCGTCTACCGGGTACTAAAGCTAATAGGTGTGTGGGACTAGGGACCAACTTGTATGGGACTTGAGTAGTCATTTTTGGCTTGACGTCTGATACCATGGTTTGTATAAGAGGCGTATCTTATATGGAAAAAAATGTACCTTTCGCGGTCATCGGTACCCTTGGGAGGAGACTTCGTAGGATCAGCCCATAGTCTATTACAAAACATGAAGTCTTATCCTATTTCCAAGCCTCTGATGGCACTCACATGGTTCGTTTGTCGTTGTGTCATGTTCCGGGCGAGTCTGGGGTGTGGCATGCAAAGGTGAGTCCAGGGTAAGCGGTCGATCAAGGGGCGGCAGTGGAGGAGGGCTCCCTTTGGGGACGGGAAGCAAAGGGGCGCTGCGATCGAGCTCTATGTCCAGTAATTGTTCCGAACCAAGAACAGAAGTATGTGACTTGGATTGATCGAGCTAGACAAGGTTTGGTGAGTCATCGTTCTACATCAGGACCAGGTAAACATATGAAATCTGCGATTGGCCACTTACTTCGACCCAATGCTCGACTTCCATTTTACCACCGCCAACCCACTCAAAAATGACCTTGGCCATAAAGGGTTCATCTGCCGTACCAACCACTGCAAAAGGTTGCTGATGGACGGTCAGAAACACGGGTGAAACTGTCTTTGGAGGTACGACGGTAATGCAGGTCAGGAACGACGATAACGGCAGTGACTACTCAGCAAGTTCAACATGCAAGCATCATCGAGGAACAAGCCACATACATAAGACGGTGCCGTGACCCCAAGAATCCAACGATAGTGATCGTTAATGCCCAACTGGGTACGTCGGTCTGTGCGTATGAGTATCGCGTAATAAAGCGGCAGAAGCGGGCTCACCTGCTTTCAGAAACAAGCTGCGATCTTCGAGACGGACGCGGGCTACGATGCGGAAGCGTGATGCAATTGTTCCGGATGACATAACAGCGGAAGGTGAGATGTTGCCTGTGTTCGTGATCCCCCTTTCATCGTCGACATTCACCACCAAATCGAGATCTTCTCGCGCAGTATTTCGGTGCGGGTAATGCACAGGGAAAGGCTTTCTGGATGGCCCTAGTTCTTTAAAAATTAATCCACTTGGCTGAGAGCTTGTGCGATCGAGAGTCGTGATATCGACTTGCTGATCTTCATCGTAAACATGAATACAACGGCGTTTGGGAGCACGTCCAAGAAACTGCGCGAGGGCAGGCGAGTCCGCATGAAGACCAAGGGTTCGCGATAATAGTGTACTTGGCGCCGTTGCTAAGCTTTCCAAGGGAATGTCCGAGGTAGTATGTGCCAGTGGTAGCATAGGCAGGGTACCATCGACACCTACCGCCCGCTCAAATAACCGACGTAGACCAACAACATTGCCACCCCAAGGCACTTCTACCCCGTCTCCTTCGTAGGTCTCCCACCACGGGGAATCTGCATCAATAGGGACAGCACAGGCCGCAATGCAAGCATCATGGCTTGCCCATTCGACACTGTGGGCCAATCGCGCATGATTCAGCAGTCCCTGAAGAGTCGTGAATTGTGTTCGATTACAGGTAGGACAATTAAGAATTGCGAACTGGTTGTCAGACGTGGTAGAGGGAAGCTTTATATACAGATGCTTCTTCTGTTGTTGCGGCTTTGGGGTCCGGGAAGAACGCGTTTTTGGCATGCGTTGGAGCGGTGGTGGACATGGCACAGCGGATGAGCATGAGGGAGATGGACTTCGCTCTTCGGGCAATCCGGTGTCAAATATGAATGATGCAGGTGCTTCCAATGCCTCAAGAGCGTCGAGTGCAGCGTCCTGGAAATCGTCCCCGTCCGAGGGTTGGTCATGCTGCGCGTTGGCATGCGAAAGTGCCTCTAACATGTGTAGGGCCCATTGGATACGACCTTCAATGGTTGTCGCAAGCCGCTCACGGATGGCAACTTCTAGGTTGACTTCATCGTTTATATACCGAGAAATATTGAGCATTTGAGGGTCTGACAATGACTGTGATTCAGCCTAGAATCAATGAAGGGGAGCACGGATGGCAACGCACCATGACCGTCAGCCACCAGTGTATCATCATTCAGCCCTTGACTTGGAATTGTAAAATCAGTCTTCTCCTTGAATTCCCCGGGCCATGGAACGTCTGCATGAGACGAGACCGTCGAACGACTCATGCGTGCCCATCAATGCTTGATGTAAGAATCTAAAACTCTAGCTTGAAGCCGCGGCAAAGGCACTTGCACTAAACACCCGCAAACAAGTAGTTCGGTAGTTATGTAATCAACTCCCCTCTATCTTGCTTCGTCGGCCATGCTGGCATGCCCAAGCTAGAACACTCCCTATGCCATTTCAGACCCTCATGCTCGGTGGTGGAAAGGTACTTTGGCGTATTTGGTTGTGAATCTGTGTTACAAACGCCTACCACAACCTTGATTCTAGGTTCTGTTGCCCTTAGCCCGACTCATAGCTGACTGTCAGTAGATAGAGCCCTCCTGAGAGACTTACCCCAGCTCAATAAACACTTTGGGACGGATACCAACGAGCAACTCGTATGTCACGTGCAAGACCGGGCCGGCCACCGCTGGGAACCAGAGGTCATGAGTTTCTGTTTTGGCCTTGGCCCAACATATACATCGAGGATCGTCCAGTGGAGCCATGTCTGGCCACCCTGATACGAGAGCATCAGACCCATATGTAAGAGTTTGCATGGCGAGTTGGATGCGCCTAGATCGGCACACGCCCGTGAAAAGCCAGTTGGGATTCGCTTTTGAAGTGCCAGTATCTATGCTAGGAAAATTTTCGGTCCGTGTACTTCGGGCGCTCTCGCTGACTGAAGAGAAAGAGGGGACGTGGATGACATGTGTACGTAGGTACAATGAAGATGGGTATACTGGGTGCACTAGTTACGGTAAGGGTGTGGGAGAAGCCCGGAGGGCTTCCGGCCCGGGGCAGCCCTGTGCGGGGAGAGCGAGCTGCGTTCCCTTTGTGAAGGAGCCTGTGACGCGTGCTGAGGAGCTCTCCCGGTGAGAAGGAGCAGGGCGAGTGATTGGCGTACCTTAGCGGACGGGTGGCATGGCAAGGCGGGTCAGGCGCTCAATTAAGTCTGGACGCTCTTGTAGGTAGGGTGCAAGGATGATGGCATGCTTGCGCAGGTACCTGGTGAAGGATTCTCCAGACCACCGGCCCATGGTTTTGACTACGTCGAAGGGGGTTCCTAGGAGGAGGAAGTGGAGCGTGCCTCCGATTCGTAGGCTGTGGCCTTTCAGGACTGGGAGGTTGTGGCGGGCTGAAATGTCCTGCATGCGTTTGGTGACTTCGACTTTGGTGAGGGGGCGTGGACCTTTCGGGTGGCGCCATGTGAACAGGTGTTCGTTCGGGCCTGGGGAATTGATGGCGAAGTGGTTTTGCAACCATGCCAGGGGGTTGGTGAGGTGGAGGATGGAGGCGCAGTGGGTGGATTCGCCTGCTGGGGAGCACTTGGT
The DNA here is from genome assembly GCA_038089215.1 of Tylopilus vinaceipallidus. Classification (NCBI taxonomy): domain Eukaryota; kingdom Fungi; phylum Basidiomycota; class Agaricomycetes; order Boletales; family Boletaceae; genus Tylopilus; species Tylopilus vinaceipallidus. The sequence goes on from JBBPKK010000102.1 coordinate 54,575, forward strand.
GGCGGGGAGGTGAAAGGAGGTGATGGGGTTGCCTGTACCATCTAGGGATGACGAGGTGTGGGATCTATGGATGTAGCGGGCGGGGTTTGCCTGGAATTTCTGGATGGAGGGGACAGTGAATTCTCCCAGGCGGGAGACGGAGTAGAAGGTTACTGTAATGCATGCGAAGATGGCTGCATCGCGGGGGTGGGAGAGGTCGAGGTAGGTGAGGAAGCGAAGGAGGGTTGAGCGTTCGAAGGGAGCGCGTTGGAGGCGGTGTGCGGAGGCTGGGGCGAGGCGGGTGGCTCCTTCTACGAGGGAGCGCGTTTCGTCCACGTTGGTGCCCCAGGGGAGGCTATGCAGCAGGTGCCAGGCTTTCAGACCTGCAACGAAGTTGGAGACGGCGGTACCAGAGTAGGAGCCGGCGCAGCTTGCAATGAAGGCCGCGAGGAGGGGTTGGGAGGTGGGGGTTCTCTGCTGATCTGGGATGCGGTGAAGATCACAGTAGACGTGGAATACTAGAAGACCAGAGCCATAGGTCTCTTTGGTGCTCTCAGTCCATGATGCCGCGATGA
>JBBPKK010000103.1:0-55062 GCA_038089215.1 Tylopilus vinaceipallidus
AGTATGATGACACAAGCCGTCCTGCCTAACCGCATGCAATTATGATTATTATGTATGTATACAGGATTTGACTACCAGCAGCGCCCCCCTCCCTGCCGAACAATGTTTCCCGCTAAAGAGATCCCCTCGAACCTCCGACCTTCAAGTTCACTCGACAGTGCTCCGTTTACTTACCTCCCAAGTCCATCGCATTAACGGCACTCTAAGGGTCGCAATCTCGTCGATTGATGGACAGTGTATCCGGGTGGGCGACACTCATCCCTCGGGACATGACTCGATCGATATGCATAGGCTGATCTGTCTCTTTTTCCATAGCTTCTCCTTACACCTTGTGCCTCGCAACGTCGTCGTTGTGGGTGAGACCGGTGTCGGTAAAAGCTCATTCATCAACCTCGTCACCGGCTCGGACACCGCGATCACCGCTAACAATGTCCTTGGTGTCACTACTCATACAAGCTGTCATAACTGGGATACGGAGACGCGCGCATTTCGTCTGTGGGATACTCCTGGTTTTGGCGAAGGCACATTCGGGAACATCTCGCCAGAGACTGCGCAAAATACTCTACGGTCCCTCCTCGGCAAGCTCACGAAGGAGGGCGGGGTGCATCTTCTTGTCATGTGCATGCGTGGCCTCCGGCGCATCACAAAAAGCATGAATCAGACATATCACCTTATTCTCCGCATTCGAGACCAGGTGTTCCCGCAGATTCCCGTTGTAGCTGTCATCACCGAGCTGGAGCAGCGGAGCAACGAATGCAACATTTTATCTTCCATGGAAGGATGGTGGTCGGAGAACCAGAATACTCTTACCGATTTTGGCATGAAGTTTTGTGATCACGCTTGCCTCACGACCCTCACTGACGAGTGTCATCCACCAATCCCCGGTCGCCGCGCCGAGTGCCAACGGCTTGCTTGGAATCTCCTTATTGATCACTCCCTCCCGCTCACCGCGTTTAGTGGGTCCATGCAAACAGCCACCATTTCGTCCAGTTTCGCACTCAAGCTTGCCCACAACGTTGTTGTTGTGGGTGAGACAGGAACCGGGAAAAGTTCCTTCATTAATCTCATCACCGGATTCAATACCGCAATCACAGCCAATGATGCTCGTGGTGGGACGACCTGCATTAGTTGGCACGCCTGGGAAGCAGAAAGCCAGATGCGCACGTTTCGTCTATGGGATACCCCCGGACTCAGTGAAGGATCTTTTGGAGTCGTCCAGCCCAGAGCAGCACAGCATGCGCTGCGTGCCCTCCTTAGGGACCTTGCTAGGGAAGGTGGCGTGCACCTTCTTGTTGTGTGTATGCGCAGCATTGGACGGATCACAAAGAGGATGAAGCAAACATATGACGCCATCCTCCACATTCGCAACCAAGTCTCCCCGCAGATTCCTGTCGTGGCAGTTATTACCGAACTAGAGGAATGGTGCAATGAAACCAACATTACATCATCTATGGAACAATGGTGGAGAAACAACGACCATGCTCTTGTTGGCTCTGGCATGGCATTTCATGGCCACGTTTGCCTTACGACTCTCCCCGATGATTGCCATCCCCCAATGTCCGGTCGCCACGCGGAATGCCAACGGCTTGCGCGGAACCTCCTCCTTGAGCATTCCCTCCCAATTACTGCGTTAAATGGGTCACCATATAACGTCTCTCTCAAACACACCTGCAACATTGTCGTCGTGGGCGAAACCGGTGTCGGAAAAAGCTCCACTGTTAATTTGGTTATCGGCAGGGATAGCGCCATCGCAGCCAATGACGCGCGTGCTGTCACTGTTGGCACGAGCTATCACGACTGGGACCTCTTGCAAACACAGACGTACCGTCTTTGGGACACCCCTGGACTCAGTGACGGCCCCGTTGGGAGCGCATCTCCCAAACGTGCATACAATGCCGTGCGATCCCTCCTCACCGAACTGGGCCAGGGCGCAGGAGTCCACCTCCTTATCATCTGTTTCAAAGGTGACCGACGGATCACTAAGAACATGAAACAATCTTACGACACTATCCTTGCGCTCCGTGACCGTGTGTGCCCTGGCACACCCCTTGTCTCCGTGATCACTGAATTGGAACGTAACTGTAACACGGCTGACATAATTGCCGCGATGGATCGATGGTGGCACACCAACACAGCCGCCCTGACAGAATATCAAATGATATTCTCCGGACACGCCTGCATCACTACCCTGTCTGACGACACACATCCTCCCATCCCGGGACGTCGGGATGAGTGTCAGCGTCTTGTGCGCGATCTCATTGTTGACCATGCCCTTTCCCCGCGCCGCGCCCCTACTCAAGATATGCATGTCATTCTTTTTGGCGAAATCGGCGTCGGGAAAAGTTCACTCGTCAATCTCCTGGCTGGGTGGCACGTCGCGGAAGTGTCCTCCGACAGTGTCGTGTGCACCCTCGCATCTACAGAGTATCAGTTCCAGCTCGGCGCGGCGACAATTCGGTTATGGGATACTACCGGATTGAATGAACCCAAGGGTGGGATAAACGAGTACTTGGGTGCGATCGAGAAGGCAGCAGAATTGGTACAGCGATTGAGCGCCTCCGGTGGGGTCAATCTTCTCCTTTTTTGCGTACGGGGGAATAGGGTCACAAAGGCGATGCTGAGCAACTACCACCTCTTCTACGAGGTACTCGGCAGGAAGCAGGTCCCAATCGCGCTGGCAGTCACGCATCTCGAGGAGGAACCGACTATGGAAGACTGGTGGGAACGCAACGTTAAGACACTAGAAAGGAATGGGATCTACTGCAGCGGGCACGCGTGTATCACCACGTTGGAGGGTCACATCAAGTATATCGAGTCGAGGAACGTGGTTCAGGATCTACTCTCCCAGTATGCTGACCAGAGCAAGTTTTCGATGCCATCCGAGACGTGGCTCAGTCGACTGCTGAGCGGGTTGAATGCGCTTCTCGGGTTCGGTCTGCCGAAAGGAAAGGATCTGACGAACATCTTGATAAAGCGGTGCCATTTGGAACCGGGCGTGGCACAGAAGGTGGCGGCTTGCTTAGAGAACAAGATGGAACTTTAGACGGTGTGCGCAGCCAATCTCACCATATTATAGACTGGCCGCGTGCATGAGAATGTTATAGAACATAGTATAGAGCTTCGTTTCTGGAGATAGCGTCCAAGTAAGTAGACTGATTGGAGCTCCGTTTGGACTTCGTGAGGTTAATCGATCGATCATTGGCGTCACATCACTCCACTCGTCCGCCGATTAGCGTTATTTTCGATTGCCTGTTCTCTGCCTTGAATTGGCAGGGTGACGCAAAGAAAGAGCTCAATGAAGCATGCAACAGACAGCCATGTTTGGGTCACTGGACACAAGGAGAAAGGCTTCGCCGAGATCGTCAGGAAATTGGAACAACCAGCACTTTTCGACCGGCGGTCACGTGTTTCCATTTTAGAAATGAGTATGCCGCCTCAATACTTCAAGCTCAGCTCGCCGCGCGAAGGTTTGCAGCGTCGCTGCCCAGCATGTTCTCTGAGCAAGATGTTACCCGTCGATGCCTCCTATGCCCTACAGCAGCGCGTGACTTTGTTTCTGCCATGCAAGAACGGAACGGGCGCATCGAAAACCCAAGATTGCTCAGTCTATAAGATATATGCTACATTCTGTACATTACTGGCTAGTCCCCACCGCCCGCTAGCCCTCATCACCCATTGTCAGCCTGCCGTCGTCGTCGTGCCCTGATAATAGCCATGGCCGTGGCATTGTCGCCATGCGCCAGCTGGCGTTGATCACCTTAGCGTCTTTGATGTCGGCATCCTAGCATCGTCGTTGTCATCGTGGTGGTGCAAGGTGCTCACCGCCCATCGCCATCCTGGTTGTTGTTGTGGTGCGCAGCGTTGACCACTTCTAGGGCCATCGTTGCTGTCGTGGGGTGGGACATGAACCATGAGGGTGGTGTTGTCGCCTTTGGCCGCCTGTGCCTGCCTCCTCGTCATTGTTGTCGTTGTCTCCCCATACGAGTGGCATGAGCCATACGTGCGCCGGCATCGTCGTCGTTCTCACCGTCGTGCTCATCGTGGTGGTGGTGGTGTAGAATTGACCATGCAGCATCGTCATTATTGCCTTCACTGCGTGCTCAAGACGCTGCCAACGGCCGCTTCGTCTTCCAACCGGAGCCTGAATCTCACTGAAGGCAGGGAAGTGTGCCGCATAGCACGGAAAACACCGCCGGTCTGCACGAGCTTTTAGCGGACTTTGTGGCGAATACACGACACCGGGGCTTCCAAGCTAGAGGCTTCCGATCATCAAATGGCCAATGCGGGGCGTGGTCCAGGAAGTCGTCCTCGCCCGGCGAGCAGCGACGCCATTGTCTCTCGGCTTTCAGAGCAAGACAAAGTCCCATGGCATAGGAAACCTAACCTCCGACTCTTGTATCTTTTGATGGTGCCGACCTGTCTAGGAGTGGAGATGACGAGCGGGTAAGCGCTTACTCCATGTGTCCTTGATGATGTGCTGTTGATGTGCAAAAGCTATGATTCGTCGATGCTAAATGGTCTACAAGCCGTGCCTTCCTGGCTCGAATGTAACTTAAGCAACTCTGAGTCCGTGTCGTGAACGACTAACTCAGCGGGCAGATTTTGACCATCCTCGTTCTGCTTCGTTGGGTCTCGTGTCTGCCATGTACTCGCTGGGTGCCATCGTCTCTGTTCCGTTCGTGCCTTTTGTCGTTGATAACTATGGGAGGCGACATTCAATAGTAGTCGGGAGCGCAATGATGATCATCGGGGGTGTTCTACAAGGAGCCGCATTGAATCGTACGTGCCTACTTTTAATACATGTGAACCTTCGGCAACTCATCTCTAATCCCTAGTTACGATATTCAGCATCGCTCGCTTTATCCTTGGATTTGGGACAGTCTTCGCCATTGTAGCCGCTTCGTCGTTAATCGGAGGTCCATCACAGTCCTTAGACTTGTTGCTTGTTAGCCCTGACGTTCTCTACAGAGTTATCGCATCCCAAAGAACGAGCAGTCATCGGTTCACTTTTTCACTCCTGTTACTCGGTTGGCAAGTATGACCAACGGTGCTGGTGTGAGGGAACTAAGTTGATTCTGTGCGGGCTCTGTGACCGCCGCCGCAGTGACCCTCGGGACATTCACCATGACCAGTAATTGGGGATGGCGGATCCCGTCATTCTTACAAATAATGCCTAGTCTTCTTCAAGTTTCTTTTGTCCGCTTTCTTCCTGAGTCTCCTCGTTGGCTCATTTCAAAAGGCAGAGAGAACGAAGCATATGCTATTCTTGTGCTATATCATGCTGAGGGAGATGAAAGCTCGGACTTTGTCAAGGCAGAGTATGCTCAGGTCGAGCAGACGCTTCGAGCAGAACTAGAGAATGCTCAGATGAGCTGGAGGGAAGTATTCTCGACCACAGGCATGCGAAAGCGGGTCATGATTGCATCCTTCCTCGGTCTATTCTCCGGGTGGAGTGGGAATGGGTTGATTTCGTGAGCTAGACAATTCTGTCGGGTCGGTTAGATCATCTGATTACTGTGCGAGCAGGTACTTCCTTTCACCGATCTTGGACAATGTCGGCATTCATGATAACCGCACCAAGAATATCATTAATTTTGCCAGGGGTGTATGGAGCTTAGCTAATGGGACATTCCTCGCTTTGTTGGTGCCGGGGTTTCCGCGACGTAGAATGTACTTGGTAATTATGTGTAGGTTGATGTTATGTCTTATCGCCCCGCTGAACTTTCCTTTAGGCGTGTACTATCTCTCTCTTGGTTGTCTTTATTTCCTGGACTGCAGCTAATGCAGAGTATGCCCTGACTCGCAACCTGATCTCTTCTCAAATAGCACTGGCGTGTGTATCATCTCGCTTTAGCACGTGCACAGTTTCAGGTTCACCAAGTGTTTTCTAGCCTCATTTTCTTGTATAGCCCAGCTTATAATCTGGCTTTCAATCCCCTCCAATACAGTGAGCTTGAACAGAATTCAGCCATTACGAGTCACCAACAAGAGAGATAGCTTTCTTAGTCGAACTCTTTCCTTTCCATAGTCGAGCTAGAGGTATTACTATCAACCAATGGTGGGGCCGAATTGCAGGGTTTCTCACACAGATTGTGGATCCTATTGGAATCGAGACCGCAGGTACTTTACCGTTCAGTCTATCATTTTCGGCTCTGATGAAAGGACGATAGGCTGGAAATATTATATCATGTAAGCTGTCTTTGAGAAACACGACAGTGCAAATACTGAGAGACATCAGTTATTGTGTTTGGATCGCCTTTGAGGTCGCGTTCATCTACTTCCTATTTCCGGAGACGTCAAGACGGACACTCGAGGAACTGACGTTTTGTAAGTGCCTACTGAGCTGGCCTGTTCGTTTTCACTGACATTTCGCAGTGCACGAGGATGACCACAGACAGGATCCGACACGCTCAGATGCTGAGGTTGAGGCGCTCCTTTACGAACATGAAGAGAGGGAGGCGCAGAACGCCGTAGAGGACAATTCTAGAGAAGATGTTGTCGTTCGTGTCCAGGTTGAATGACATGACGAGGTGTCTTGCTAGTTATACGACAGCTGTGTGTTGCTAACTCTGTCTCGACATTTCAGTGGGTGCTGACCCTTGCAGTAATCGTGTAACCTAGTTGAGCCACTATCACTCTATCGTGGAACCTTTGACGACAACTGGGATAATCCCTGATAACGATGTCATCTTAGTTGGCTCCTCTAAACAGAGGATCGTTGATACTCGCCTCCTGTAGGAAGGCTCCAAGGCCGGTGGTGGCTAACCCGCAAGAATCCTCCGATGAAACCTCCATGCGACGTGACAGATATCACTGAGAAACCGTCAGCCGTTAGTCACTGTTGCGAAAAGAAAAGCCTACATTGCGCGCTGATATCGTCAAATATCATGTCCAATACATTGGTCACACGACGGTCAACGTCATCGTGGGTCTCGCGATAATCTGGTTTCCAAAGAAGATCGGCTTCGGTGAAATCATCCTCGAACGCATATTCTGGGAATGCGTTATGTATTTCTGAGCGAGTGGCCCGCTTGTCGCAGGTGCGGACCCCGTACTCTTCACGGATGTTCTATGACTGAATGTGAGTATACATAGCTTGGTTGAGACGTGGCTCGCCTCTACGATGGTCGTTTCAAGACCAGAGACAATGGCATCGTCGAACATAATCTGGTGGGTCCGTATGGCACGCGTTAACGGACTCGTGTAAAATGCGCTTGGAAGAGGAATGCCGAGGCGTCGTTCGGTTTCCCAAGTAGAATGGGCATCCTGAGCCTGCTTTTCGCCTAATGGAGTGAGTTGTGGATCAGCTATGAGATCGATTTGACAGTTAGATTGCCGCGTCATATGACACTGGGGCCGAATTGATCACGCACGTCCCCATACAATCTTCCCATCGCCATTGAGCTTCGACCAATATCTGGCTCGGTCATCTAATGTAACGTCATCCCGCTTGCGGAAGGAACTCACTCATCCCATGCCTTCCACCGCATATGAACGTCAACTGAGCTAATCGTGCCAGGAACAGATGACTCGCCTTTGAGCCATACTTTGCCTCGGCCACATTGTCTTGAAAAGCATCATATGAAACAAGGACACGTAAAATGTAGCCATCCGACACTCACGGAACCCTTCTCCGTGTCTGCCCAAGAAAAATACCTTGTACTGGACGCCCCGCGGTGCCGTCACGTTGAGCTTATGGATCGCCGCAGCGAACGTCGCCCATCGATCAAGACTCTTGTCTAACAAACCGAAACGAGGGAGTATCTAGGACGAATAGGAATTCAGTTCCTGATACTCAGGCCGCCTTGGCGCGCCGGAAATAATGGAATCAGGCTCACAGCCTGGTCGGGCAAAGATTGTTATCAGTAGCATCTAGATGATCGATGGAAATGCCGCCAGCGTGGAGGGTGGCGTACGCGCACCTCTGCAGGGGACGAAGGTTCATTTTGATTTGGATTATCTTGAACAAAAAATCCTGGCACTGTCTATTACTGCATGAGATGATGTGATGTCGAACGCACTGGCACGTCGCCGTTCGTGCTACTACGTGCACTGACCTCATATTTTCTTGCGCCCATACTAGCAGGACGTAGGGTTGGTTCCAAGCACGGCGCGGTTTGATTCTCCGAAAGACTTGTTTGACCAACTAAATACCCGGCCGCTAGCCTTCAGCTTCAGCAATACTAAGCCTAAAGAAGGGGATTGTTAGGTGGCAGTACTACTACACGCGCAAGCCGGGATCTTACCGGATCAGCGCATGGCGTAAAAGTAGGGATTGGGGCGAAAACGACTACTTGTATGTGCAATCTGTATCGTTCTGGCGATTTCATCCTATCTTTACTTGCATCGTTTACGTCTCCGCCCTGGATCGGTGGCGGAGTAGTGCAAAAGCCGAGTGGGACTAATATACTCAAGCCTGAGAAAGCACACTACTCCCATTCTATCTCCTAGCGACAAGATGGTTGCCCGTGCTTGAGTCACTATCTGGCAAGCCAGCATCATTACGACGTCCTCTGATCGTCCCCGACTTCCTCGAGCAGAATTTAAGCTTGAAGCTACCATCCTTACATTACCATCGTAATGGTCTCACAGAGAGGACGCCATGCAAACTATTCTCGACTGGAGAGTAGCGATGCAGTTGTGTCCCGGCTCGCACAGCAAGACAAAGTTCCATGGTATAACAAACCCAATCTCCGCCTCTTGTATGTCCTGATGTTTCCGACCTGTGTGGGAGTGGAGATGACGAGTGGGTAAGCATCTTTCCAATATCTCCACGACGACAGGCTGCTGATACGCAGAAGCTTTGATTCGACAATGTTGAATGGTCTACAAGCCGTGCCTTCGTGGCTTGAATGTGAGTCTGCCCTCGATCGCATTGAAGCAATTAACTTGAGGGTAGATTACAACCATCCCCATTCTGCTTTGTTGGGTCTCATATCTGCCATGTATCCATTGGGTGCTATTATCTCCGTTCCATTCGTGCCCTACGTCGTCGATAACTTCGGGAGACGATATTCCATACTTGCCGGGAGCATATTGATGATAATCGGGGGTATTCTACAGGGGGCTGCTTTGAGTCGTGAGTACTGACCAATCGTGTTCGAATTCCAGAAAGGTGCTTACCATCCATTCTTAGTTATGATGTTTATGGCCGCTCGCTTTATCCTGGGGTTGGGGATTGTCTTTGCAATCGTGGCTGCCTCATCTTTGATTGGAGGTAACTTACGTGGCCCTCCTTATCATCCATTTACTTCAAGTTACGTATAGAGCTATCGCATCCTAAAGAACGAGCAGTTATGGGTGCTCTTTTCAACTCCTGTTACTCGATTGGGAAGTCGAGATCATGATTGATTGTATGGGGGAGCTAACCCAATTTCTTGCAGGCTCTATAACCGCGGCTGGAGTAACGTTGATGACGTTCGCCATGCCTAGCAATTGGGGGTGGAGAATTCCATCATTCCTCCAGATACTACCCAGTTTGCTTCAAGTTTTGTTCATTGGGTTTTTGCCTGAGTCTCCACGTTGGCTCATCTCCAAGGGAAGAGGCACTGAAGCATATGACATTCTTGTGACGTATCATGCGGAGGGAGACGAAAATTCGGACTTCGTCAAAGCAGAATATACCCAGATCGAGCAAACACTTCAAGCAGAGCTAGAGAACTCGCAAATGAGCTGGAAAGAACTATTGTCAACACCAGGGATACGAAAGCGAGTCATCATCGCATCTTTCCTTGGTTTATTCAGTCAGTGGAGCGGAAGTGGACTGATCTCGTAAGTTACATCGGGGAACGTGGCCTTTCAAGAGATCACCTCTTCATTGTATTACAGATACTTCCTTTCTCCTGTCTTGGACAACGTCGGCATTCACGATAACCGAACAAAAAACATTGTCAACTTTGCCAAGAGTGTTTGGAGCTTCGTTTGTGGTACCTTCTTTGCCTTGACATCGCCCCGATTCCCGCGACGAAAAATGTATCTGGTCTGTATTTCATGTCTCAGCATCCTTCCGACTCCGTTTTACTAAGCTCTACTTGAGGCGTGTACCATCTCCATCTTCGTTGTCTTTACAGCGTGGACCATGGCTAATGCCGAATATACGCTGACTCACAGCTTGTTTGCCTCTCAACTAGTACTTGCGTGCGTAGTATCTTGGTTCACTTAAGAGCGGATTTCCATTTTCACTATGTTTTATAGCTTCATCTTCCTGTACAACCCGGCCTACGATATGGGATTTCTCGCCCTCAACTACAGTGAGATTTGGGCCAGTTTGTCATCATTTGCTTCCCAGTGACGAAGTGGTAGCTTTCTTGGTCGAGCTTTTCCCCTTTCACATTCGAGCCAGAGGCATCAGCATCTACCAATGGTGGGGCCGTTGCGCGGGGTTCGTCAATCAATTTGTCGATCCTATTGGAATAGAGGCTGCAGGTACTTTCCCGCTTGCTTTACCTCATTCATGACTCAGACGAAAGCGACGATGGGCGTTAGGTTGGAAATACTACATCATGTAAGCTGCCCTTCAGAAACGCAAACAGACAGGTATGAGAGATGTTTTGCAGCTATTGCGTATGGATCGCCTTTGAGGTTGTATTCGTCTACTTCCTTTTTCCGGAGACGGCGGGTCGGACTCTGGAGGAACTGACTTTCTGTAAGAACCGACAGCGCTCTGCTGCTTTGTGCCGGTGCATGCTAATACCCTTCAGTGTACGAGGATGATCACAGGCAAGGCCCGGCACAATCAGATGCTGAGGCCGAGGCACTACTGCATGGGCACGAGGAGATAGACACGCAAGATGCTGCATAGAGGAGATGTTTTTGTTCATGAGATATGTATTTTGATGTTTCATATGTTGCTCGGGTAATTAAGTTCCGTGACAAAGCGGTCACGCGTCCCACTAGGGAAGCGTCACACTCGCCTGATTTCATATCTTTGCTATATCAGGTGCCGTGACTCGATGGCGACATGATGGAAGGCAGTCCCCCATGACCCAGGCCGGGCCAGCATTGCAGGATGCAATCACCCACCTCCATGCAGCACGATGGCTGCTTCTTCCTTTCTATACCTCAAACTTGCTTGACCACTACCGCACTAGGGCACATCCTCAGCATCGCCAATACGTGCATTGATGGCCAAATCCGATGGCCAATCCAGGCAGGTCAGCGTCCCCTAGCCCTAGGTCAACACTGACTTGGCTTGCCCTGACACTCAAGTTTCACTTCCCACCTCATATCCCGCAACGTCGTCGTCGCAGGCGAAACTGGTGTCGGAAAGAGTTCCCTGATCAACCTCATCACCGGCTGCGGCACCGCGACCACGGCCAACGATGTCCTCGGTGTCACCACCCGCGCGAGTCGCTACCTCTGGGAAACCAAGAGCCGGACGCACGCGTTCCAGCTCTGGGACACCCCTGGCCTTGGCGAGGGCTCGTTTGGTAGTGTCTCGCCCAAGGCAGCGGAGCACGCGCTCAGGTCGCTGCTCAGGACGCTCACCAAGGAAGGCGGGGTGCACCTCCTCGTCGTGTGCATGCGCGGCATCGCACGCATCACCAAGCACATGAGGGAGACCTGTGACGCCATCCTCCGCATTCGCGACCAGGTCTCCCCACAGATCCCCGTCGTTGCCGTCGTCACAGAGCTCGAAAAGCGGTGCGACGACACCAACAAGGTAGCCTCCATGGACGAATGGTGGGCGCAAAACAAGAACGCGCTAGACGGTTTTGCAGTGGCGTTTTGTGGCCACGCGTGCCTCTCGACCCTGCCTGACGACGCTCACCCGCCCATGCAAGGCCGCTACGTTACGTGCCAGCGTCTGGCGCGGAACCTGCTCATCGACCACGCTCTCCCGCTCGCCACAGTCGGCGGACCCGTGCGGTCAACCAGCGCCCCCTCCAGCCTCTCGCTCAAGCTCACCCCCAATGTCGTCGTCGTCGGCGAAACCGGCGTCGGGAAGAGCTCGCTCATCAATCTCGTCATCGGCGCAGACAGTGCCGCCACCGCCAACGACGTGCGTGCCGTCACCGTCGGCATGAGCTACCACGACTGGACGCTCTTGCAAACGCAAACGTTTCGCCTTTGGGACACCCCCGGATTCGGCGAGGGGCCGCTCGGGAGCACGCCCTCCAAGCACGCGCACAATGCCCTGCGGTCCCTCCTGACTGAGCTAGGTCGTAGCGCGGGTGTGCACCTGCTCATCTTCTGTCTCCGCGGCCGCCGTGTCACCAAGAGCATGAAGCAGACCTACGACATGATCCTCGCGCTCCGAGACCGTGTCTGCCCTGACGCACCGCTTGTCGTCGTCGTCACCGAGCTCGAGCACATGTCTGAAGCGCCCGACGTTCTCGCCACCATGGATCAGTGGTGGCATGCCAACGCAGACGCCCTGTTCGAATACCGCATGGCGTTCGCCGGCCATGCTTGCATCACTACCGTCTCCGACGACGAGCACCCCGGGATCCCGGGGCGCCGGGACGAGTGCCAGCGCGCCGTGCGCGATCTCATCATCGACCACGCCATCACCCCGCGCAGCGTCCCCGCACAGGACCTCCACGTCGTCCTCTTTGGCGAGACCGGCGTCGGCAAGAGCTCCCTCGTTAACCTTCTCGCGGGCTGGCCCGTCGCCCAAGTCTCGCCCGACAGTGTCGCATGCACGCTCGCGTCGACCGAGTACCAGTTCCAGCTCGGCGCGGTAACGATCCGGCTCTGGGACACCGTCGGGCTAGAGGAGCCCGAGAGCGAGGCGAGCGGGTACCTGGGCGCGATCGAAAAGGCTGTGGAGCTCATCCAGCGTCTCAGTGCTTCGGGGGGGATCAGTCTCTTTCTGTTCTGCATTCGCGGCAGTCGGGTGACGACGACGATGCAGAGCAACTATCGTCTCTTTTACGAGGTGCTCGGCAAGAAGCAGGTCCCGGTCGCCTTGGCGGTCACGCACCTCGAGCGGGAGATGGTCATGGAGGACTGGTGGCTACGCAACATGAAGGTACTCGAACGGAGTGGGATTCAGGTCGGTGCGCACGCGTGCATCACCACGTTGGAGAGTCATCCCAAGTATGTCGAGTCGCGGAACGCGGTGCAGGAATTACTCTGGCGGTACGCTGACCAGGCCAAATTTGCGATGCCGTCGGAGACGTGGCTTGGCCGACTGTTGAACGGTTTGAATATGCTCCTTGGTTTCGGACTGCCCAAGGGCAGGGACTTGACGCGCATCTTGACGAAACGGTGTCAACTACACCCGGACGTGGCTCAAAGGGTGGCAGCTTGCATAGAAAGCACGACGGACATGTAATAGACACGCTCGGCGCAACCAATCTCACTGTAATAGCACATGTTTTCGCTGCCAACGCTAAGCATTCGAGGGATGCGAAAAAACAGAGAAAAGGGGGTACGATGCTATATGATCAGACTTTCTTCGATCTCGCCCATCAACATCGTCGCGTCTTTGCTTGCCGTTAAAACTGGCCACGTGTCAGCTACGACATACACCAGAAGAAGACAACGCTCACCGATGGGCTCTTTGGGGTGAAAGTCGACCGCCGTTACGGTCCCCTTGTGTCCCGGAAGCTGACGCGCACGTTGGTCGACGTGTGTGCAACGATGAAAGGACTAACCTTGTACAACACCCGCCCACTCTCGGCGTCCCAAATGCACACCATTCGATCCGCGCCACCCACCGCGACCCTCTTCCCATCATCGTCCTTGCTCCACGCTCCTTTGAGCAGAGTGTTTTCGAATCCTGCGGGCGCGCCTTGGAGGACACGGTGAATCCGAGCCGGTGAGGGAGAGAAGGGGCGGACATCGTAGATGATGGTCTGTGAGGAGAACGAGGGCGAGAGAAGGTAGCACCCATCGGGCGAGAGGGCAAGGGAGGTGGGGGTATCAGTGTGCCCCGCAAGCGAATACACTTGTTCGTTTTTCCTCACGTCGTACACCTGTCGCGCGCGTCCGTTTGAGGCCAAGTTGGCGAAGGAAGGAGCGGATCACGCACGTGAATCTCATTGTCCAGCGCCGCAACGTACACCTGCTGCCCGTCCGCGCTCCAACAGACCCCCGTCACGGGAGAGCCGAGCTCCCAGGCCGCGACACTCTGCTTGCTCCCCTCCCCCTCCCAGAGTCGGACGGTTCCGTCGTCTGAACCCGTCGCGACGAGCTCGATGCCCGCACCACCTGCCATGGTCCGGTCGAGGGCGTTGATGATCCCGCGGTGTGCACGGATTTTCTTAATCCGCTGACCAGTGGTGACGTCCGTGAGGTTCAAGACTTGGTCTGCGGAGACGGTGTAGAGCGTGGGCGAGTAGAGAGACCACTGTAGGTCGAGGATGGGGGCCTTGTGGAGGCTGGACAGAAGGCCGTAGTTGGTATTTGGGGAGTATGTTTGCCAGAGGGCTGACAAGGGGGTCAGCGAGGTTGAAACGGGCGCGCATATAGAAACGAGGAGAGATGGGACGCACAGACACTCCTGTCGGCCGAGCAGGCTGCAATGTTTTGTCCTGTCGGATCGAACCGACAGCTTAATATCTCGGCCTGGAGGTAAAACGACGCATATGCGCATGAGCTTCCCGAGAAAACGGACGCGCATACACAGGACAACCCACCGAATGCGCGCCGCTCAAGCTGATGATGGGGGCCTCGAGATTGCTGGTGCGTTTGACGCTGCGAATGAGGCCTTTGTGACGGTCATCGCCGGAGGATATGACCATCTGGTGGCGGGGCGGCGTGCTCGAGCGGGCCCGTTTGACGAGCTGGCCATCTGCGGGTGGGGACGGCGCTCTTTTCGACATGGCTGCTCCTTGTAGGCACCGTGTTGGCGCTACCCTGACTGCCGTTGGTCACGTGCTACCCTCTCACTGCGATGACGATCAATCGACGCTTCCCAAACGAACTTCTCGCCCTCGTTTTTAAACAACTTTACAGGATGCACCGCCGGGAGAGCTCGTTCATACATCCAGAGGGAATTGGGACAGCGACACACTCGCTTTTTCTGCCTTTTCGTTCGCACTGGCCAAGGCCGTCGATGCTAGTGTGCCCTTCTCTCATACCACCCCGAATACTGGACCCATATCCCCATTTCCGCCACACTCCTCTCTCCGATATTTCCGACTATTTCCGTCGGTCGCAAGGTCTGCCCGTGGACGTCGTCATGAAGAGCCGCCCCCACACCCTGCAGGATCTCGATGAGAACGCCCGCGTCGACTCAGTGCTGCCCTACATATCACAGTACATACACCAGATCAAATCGATCGAATTCTGCCTTCACCACACCTCGATTCCCGACTTCAGCCACTACCTCAATGGGTCGGCCAAAGTTCTTAGATCTGTGTACCTCTCTCACGAGGGCATCCTGTCACGTCTCACCGTTGCCTTTGCAACCGAGATGATGGACCCTAACCGAAACTTGACTTCCTTGCTCCGGAGCTCACCTGGTTAGCCATCGACTGGCGGACGTTTGCTCGTGCATCCCACATCAACAAGACGTGGCTCGCTAATGCACCCAAGTTGGGATCCGTCTCCATTACCCCTCCCGGACCTTACTGTCGGACAGAACTTCTTTCCATTGACGCAACGATCGAAGCCCTCTCGTTTACCCGGCGATTGTCCTCCCTCTCGATCCATGGTATTCACTGTGATGATCATCATGCACTCCTTCAAACTCTTCCCCAGTTCAGAGTCTCTTCGTTGATTTTGGAAGACCTCTCGAGCAGCGATGTAGCATCGCTGATAAATGCCACCAGAAGAGGATTCAACCATTTGACGATCACAAATTGTTCACCTCTCGATTTGGATGATGTCAATTTCGTTGCGCGGGGATTTTACCTCGAAAGGCTGAATGAAGATTGCGATCTCACAAGCATTATCGGCGGTGTTGCACCACACAATCTTTCTTCGTGAATGCCCTGCGTTTAACGATGCGATCATCAATTTCATGGCTGATGCTGGACCGATTGCTGAACACTTTTCTGTCGGGGGAATGGGGTCGCTAGCCTTGTTGCGATGTACCAACTTCAGTGTCAAATGTTTCTACCGTATGGTCCTCTCTCGGAGAATGGCGGTGGAAGCGAGCCCT
The DNA here is from genome assembly GCA_038089215.1 of Tylopilus vinaceipallidus. NCBI lineage: Eukaryota > Fungi > Basidiomycota > Agaricomycetes > Boletales > Boletaceae > Tylopilus > Tylopilus vinaceipallidus. Next base: position 16,055 of record JBBPKK010000103.1, read on the forward strand.
GGGTGGGACGGAACGGACGCGGGGCTCAATCCTGTTAACTCGAACGCACTGAGGGTGATCAATGGGCCATTCCTCTCGGGCCAACATAGGTCAAAATTCGGGCAGCTGGTTCCGAACTTTCGCTGGTCCTATAGCCAAAAATGGTAATGGTGGCAACTTGGGCATGCGCAACCGTAGGAGTTCGTATTTCACGGTGATTTGTCGATAGATCACGTTGGTCTCTGGTAGCAGCATTGCATTGGGCTGGTATTGCATGACGGTCAAAGAGAGGTAATGTACAAGCGCATCGAGTCGGTGCCTTTCTCGTGTGTAGCCATGGGTTGACCAATGAATGCATGGACGTATAATCAACGCCAACAAAATTGTAATGGACGCATATGACATCCTATAGTTCAACCGCGCTGTGCTGCCGCCCACCTGACAGCATCGCGTCTCCCTTTGGTAACGTCCACGCCGAACCATATGACCAGCGATGCGGCCGTGCAGATCGCGAACAGGAACGGGAATCCTTGCCAATTGTCTTGCGTCTTGTCGATGATTGCCTGGACGACATAAGGTCCGACCATGGAAGACGCACGGTTCGAGAGACCGAACAGACCAAAAAACTATGACCTGTCAATATCACAGCCAGGAGATGACATGTTGACCAAGTACCATGTTATCAAACCCAGGTGGACTCAGCTCCGCCATCATCGTTTGCGAAAATGCGTAGTACGGAGCCTGAAACAGACCGAAAATGACATTGTACGCCCTAAGCCAGATCAGTAAAGAATGTAAGAAGGTGGACAAGGCATCCTCACCAAAACTCCCACACATTATGAAACCTGGTATATGTAGGATGCCATGGTTCAAACACAAAATAAAGCTGGTTGCGACTTACCCAAGCTTGTCGGTCCACATGCCGATCATACCCCAAAGTGGAATCAGAATCGTCACAACGTTGGTAACGACAAACTAGTATATGACAGCATTCAGAATTGCCAGGACTATATGCTTCGAAAGGACACACCATTTTCTTTGTGCTGATCTTCCAATAACGTTGGATATACCAGAACCCTAGAGTGCTGATAGTGGATGTGATGGCCTGCGATAGACCAAGATATGTGTTCTGCAAAAACGAGAAACTAAATTTATCGTTCTGACAGATGACCACGAGAGTGCCCGTGGTATTGAGTCCCTAAACGGCTTCTGTTGAGCCGAGAGTTACAACGTTGAAAAAAGGGATGCTTGCGTCTGCCAAAAGGAAATAGGCAAGGAGATAGACAAAAGTATATGGCATGTATTTATATGTCTTGAGAGCTGCCCAAATCTAAATTGTGTTAAAATGGCGCGCCTCAGGTCGTAAACGGAATGATTACCTGCTTCCATCCTATGGTAAGGTAACTTTCGCCTTTGGGTAGAGGTGGTCCCGGGCGAGGTGATTGGTATATGACTAGAGCAAGAATTAGTTACCACCGGTCCCTCGACATATGACGAACGCATACACCACCAAATCCCAAGCAAAACCCAATATGAGTTGTCTCTGTCGCAGATTGAGTGACCAGCGTAGTTGAAGCAGAAGAAGAGCGCACAGGACAAGGGTATAGTTGTCGACCAAGGGGTCATTTGCCGTCTTCGGGGGAAGGAGAAGCGCCAAGTTCAAGAGGTACGTGACAACGTAACCAATGTTACTGTGTACCTGGTGCACAAGGATGAGCATGAAGTCATAAATCTAACATATGCCTAGACTTACTGTGGAGATATTGCTGATTCTGTTCTTCTCGAGCGACTCCTCCCTCTCGTATTCCTCAACAGAAATCTCACCGTTTTCATACTTTTCACGTAGACCGCGAGAATGAGAGGTATTACGAGCAAGACGGGGGAATGCAGCCGCGTAAAAAACCAGAGTTGCTCCATAGGATACGAATCCGACGATGTACAACCCCATTGCCAGTCTCCAGCGGCTCGGAGCTAGACGACACCGTTCAATGCGCATCGATGCCGACGCTCAAACAGTAACATACACGTGAGCGCCATACAAGCATACTGAGCAGCCCAACAAATGATCGTGACGACAAACAAGAGCCAGCGACCAAAGGTGCCATAGTCGGCAGCGGAACCGATCGTGGTGAATAAGGCCGTCATGATGGCGAAACCAACTCCGTTGGCAATGAGGATGACGCTAGCGACCGATTTGGTCCCACCCAGCCAAGGGAGGACGCATGGACCGGATGTGGAGCAGGTCGAGCCTGGGCCGACGGTCGGATCGTAGCCAGCAGACGTAGCAAGGCTTTGGAACAACGTTTGGGTATAACCGAGGGGACCGACACCCTGTGGGGTGAGATGAGTGTGGAGAGGCACACAAGATAACACGCAGCCATACGTTGTCGCCGTTGTAGTAGACTATTCCCGCGGCGGTAAACAAGCAGTGTACAACTCTGAGGGGGAAGACGCACGGTAGTAGCTCCAGAGCTCCCTCCTGGTGACCAGAGGCTCGTCTTTCTCCAACGCTGCGATGAGCACGGTGTTGGTCGACCTGGTGGTCTTGTTGGGTGACCCAGAGTCCGACGCGGAGTCGCCCTTCTCCGTGACATCGGTCGTGTCGGTGAGGGGAGCTGGGGAGACGAGCGACATGGTGGAGGACTCGAGAGAGTGACTGGCGTGGAGTTTCGCATCTTGTATCATGTGGGGCGTCCATGGTCACGCGAGAGCAGAGATAACCACAACGGCGACACCGTGGCATGCTTGATAAGGCCTGTGTACACGCGACCTCGGTCTGTCTTGAGCCACCATCACAGGTCGGTTCAGCGCGCAGGACGACATCAGGCACACCCGACAGCTGCGGTAATCGTGCCCGAGCCGCGTTTCCGCCATAGTCACCTCCGAGGCCACCTGTCTCGCGGGGGTTCTGTCGTGGTAACCGCTCTGCGATGCCATCCCAAGCAGCTGGATGACGGTCGTAATTTGCAATCGGAGCGCTGTTTCTCTCTTTTGATGCCGTGCTTATCTGGTGGTGCTGAGATTCTCGGTTGTCGGCTCGAGTACTCCTGTGTAGGCTAGCCGTGCGTCGTGTTCGACTCTCCGCTCGACGAATGGCAGCTCCCTTTGCGTTCATTCCACGCGTGGTCGCCAAGCACGCGAAACCATGGCCAGGCATATCCAGGCCATCTCCATCGCCCAGCCCGACCGCAGACCCGAACACGGAGCTTGAAGACACCGACGACGACGCCGACAGCATCTCCGCGTCGTCCTCACACGACCAGGCCAGGGGCAAAAAAAAGGCGGCCCATTCGAAGCAGTCCACCATCTCTCAGGACATCGCAGCCCTCATCTCGCTTGCACTCTCTGATTACAATATCTGGTCTGACGCCGACCTCCGCTGGAAGCTCGATGCGTGTCTGAACGATGAAACGTCACCCGAGGAGGCTGGATGTGCGTCTCCCTCTCTTTCGCGCCCTCTGGGTCTAATGACGACCTTTGTTAGTCGTACCCATCAACTACCTCCTCCGCCGAGCTCCATTTCGTGAGTCATTGCCACTGAGCGACGGCCAGCCCGAACCGTCCGAAGCGGAGGTGGTGAAGGCCTTGCGCGCGCACACGAATCATACTCTCGAAGTTCGGATGCGCCTCCCGTCCTCCGCCTCCGTCTGGTATGGCACCGGAAAAACCTCGCGCAAAAAAGACGTAGGCGGGTATGAAGTACGTCGGAAAGACTGGCTCACTCTGCGTAGTCGTCCGTCGCGTGGGTGGACGCGTGCCCGGTGGGACGACATGACGGTCTACATGGTGCATCCTGTCCCCGCCAACCCGAATATGCATCTGACGTCAGCATCAGGAAGGCATACCACCACAGTATCGCACCATCGGAGGTATTGCCCGCTTCACCGAGACACTCCTCGCGCCATCCTCGGCGCCACGTGTGCATGTCCAGAGCGTCTCACTCCCTCCACACTACCTTGACAAGCCCGGGGACGCGCCCAAATGCAAAGGGTACGCTCTTGTCACGTTTGCCACCAAGTCGCATCCAGAAGCCATTCTGCGTGCATGGCCTTGGAAGCGGCGACGCGTGCTCATAGACGGGGACAAAAACATGGACGAGGAGGGAGATCGGAGCACATCGCTCGTTGTCAAAGAAGCGCACAAGTATGGGCTCAGAGCGATCACCAAGGCTCGTTGGAACGCATTGAACGAGGAGTACCTCCTGTACAAACAGCACCTCATAGCCCAGATAGCACGGACGCAGAGTGAGATGCATCATCCGGGCGAAAGCGCGACCGACGCTGAGCGCGATGCATTCACTTGTACCAGTACCCAGCCCGAGGCTCATACGCAAGCATCAACGCTGACCACGCCCAGTTCGTCCTATCCGTTTGACTGCCTCGTCTTTGTGCGCAACGTCCACCCGGAGACGAACAAGACTACGCTCCGATCGCTCTTTGCGCAGGCCTTCCAGGAGCAAGACGGGGACGAGCAGGGACGCGCCCCCGACTGTCTGGACTATGTCGACTTTACCAAGGGCATGGACACGGTCCGTGTTTGTGCGCCCCTGTCTGCTTTCCGATGGGCTAATTTATATTCATGCACAGTGCTACCTTCGTCTCGCAGCGCCACACCACGCAACGCTCCTGATGGCATACTTTGGGGCGCAACGGAAAGTACAGGCACACGGATTGGATGCGACGGGACGCACGCCGGTCGGAAACGAAAAGCTGATTACGATGGAGCTCATCCAGGGAAAAAAGGAGGAGCTGTACTGGGACAAGGTACCTGTCAAGGTACGACGCCAGGCGGTGGAGAAGGCGGTCAATACTCAGCGTGCAACCGCTGCTGGATCGACAGTACCGTCGTCAGCCCATCGGAATGGTGTCCATAGTGGATCCGGACAGCAGAAGAAAAGGAGACGAGAAGCTTGAGGACAGGTGTCATATATTCCATTATTTCACCTGAAATCGTGTTTTGATTCTTTGATCAAAAAACGCGAAGCGATGGGTACCCCGAAGAATCTGGTTGACTAGCGTGTGCGAGAGACAACAAGCGTCCTTACTTATCACCCTCAAAGTCATCACCGCTATAACCGAGTTTGAGTATTGGTTTGACTGACGACTACTCACTGATAGCACCGTTTTCAAAGAATACCTGGTCACAAACTGCACGAAGTATTCCTGAAACCAGTGTGTTTTTGGTACTTCGTCATTACGTTGCCCAGGAATTATCTTCACCGTTCCATTGAGCATCTACATTATCCTCGCATATGCAGTCTCAGATCGGCTCATCTACCTGTCGTGGGCCCAACTGCACCCGGATTTCTCTCTAATTGAACGGTCCTCAGCTGCCGTCTGGGGACTACACCTGGTTTTGCTATGACGTTGGATTCAGCAAGGTGAGTTTTCTTTCGTTGCGCAGCTCTTATGTTTGCGTTCGTTGTTTGTTTTATTGCAAGGTATTCTGGTCTGTCTGTCATTATCTTGGGTATCCCGAGCAATGCACTACACCGCCGCTGACGTTGTTCGTTGGTGATCAGAAGTGCATCGACTGGCACAGTAGAATGATCCACACCCCGGCGCGGCTTCAAAGCAAAAACGGCAGTCTGCATACAGGCTGAACAAGCACGACCTGCCTGTGGTATGGGTGAACAGATTATGGACCATGACCAAGCGTTAGTGAAGGGCCGAGTGGCAATTCACCCCGACTTCCTTGAACCTTGGATAACCTCGAACGTCCACGCACACATCTTGACTGAGTATACCAGCAGAGTTTGCGCCCGAACACTTCAGAGATGAGTCATGTATCGGTGGACTACAAGCTGTCTGACTTTCAAGATGTACTAACTACTCATTACCGTCTTCACTGTGCTTCGAGCTGGGAGGCTCGTGCCACCGCAACTGCAATGTAAATTCCAATATACCAAACAGTGTTTTCTCGGACTTCTCCCCTCTCCGAGTCCCTACGACTGCTGTGAATCCAAGAAAAATCATACAGTATCTACGGAAGCAATGGGCGCGAACGATCCAGCAGCTCAACTGCGCTGCTGTGCCGCCCACCTCACAGCATCCCGTCTTCCTTTGACGACGTCCACACCGAACCATATGACCAGCGACGCGGCTGTACAGATCGCAAACAGAAACGGGAACCCTTGCCAATTGTCCTGCGTCTTGTCGATGACCGCCTGGACGACATATGGCCCGACCATGGAGGACGCGCGGTTCGCGAGACCGAACAGACCAAAGAACTACAAGTCGACCGGTCAACATCACGGCCAACAAATATCGCGTTGACTGAGCACCATGTTGTCAAATCCAGGTGGACTCAGCTCTGCCATCATCGTCTGCGCATAGGCGTAGTACGGTGCTTGGAAGAGACCGAACACGACATTGTACGCCCTGAGCGTGGTCAGTAAAGAATGCGCTCACGAGCTCAAAACATCTTCACCAGAACTCCCAAACGTTATGGAATCTAGAATGAAATTTCGTCATTGTACAGACAGAGGGGAAATGGGTCGCGACTCACCCGAGCTTGTCAGTCCAGATGCCGACCATACCCCAGAGTGGGATCAAGATTGTCACGACGTTGGTAACAACAAACTAGGGCAGCGTTCAGACTTGCCATGACCGTAAGCTTCGAATGAACGCACCATTTTCTTTGTGCTGATCCTCCAATGACGTTGGATATACCAGAACCCTAGAGTGCTGATAGTCGACGTGATGGCCTGCGATAGACCAAGATACGTGTTTTGCAAAAACGAGAAACTAAATCTGTCGTTCTGACAGATGGTCACCAGAGTGCCAGTGGTATTGAGTCCCTAAACGACCTGCGTTTAGTCACAACTACGATAAGAAGGAATACTTGCATCTGCCAAAAGGAAAGAGGCGAAGAGGTACACGAAGGTATATGGCATGTATCTATATGTCTTGAGAGCAACCCAAACCTGAATGACATGTAAAGATAGCAACGTGAGATTGTAAAGCACCATGGTTACCTGCTTCCATCCTATTGTAAAGTAACTTTCACCTTTAGGTAGAGGCGGACCTGGGCGAGGCGACTGGTATATGACTAGGACGGAGTCGGCCACCGCCGGTCCCAACATAGAACGAACGCGTACACCACCAAATTCCAAGCAAAACCCAATATGAGTTATCTCTGTTGCAGATTGAGCGTGGGCTTATCCGAAGGAAAGGGATAACGCACAGTGAGAGGGTATAGTTGTCGACCAAGGGATTGTTCGCCATTTTCGGCGGGACGAGAAGTGCCAAATTCAAGAGGTACGTGATAGTATAACCAATGTTACTGTGCACCTGATATTTATAAAGTGAGCATGAAGTCGCGAATCTAACATATACCTAAACTTACCGTCAGGATGTTACTGATCCGGTTCTTCTCGAGTGACTCCTCCTTTTCGTATTCCTCGACAGAAATCTCACCGTTCTCGTATTTGTCACGTAGGTAGCGAGAATGCGAGGTATTACGAGCGAGACGGGGGAATGCAGCCGCGTAGAAAACCAGAGTTGCTCCATAGGATACGAATCCGACGATATACAGCCCCATTGCAAGTTTCCAGCGGCTGGGAGCTAGATGGCACCATTCAATACACATCAAGACATTGACCATGGCATTCGAGTGATAACATACACGTGAGCGCCATACAAGCATACTGAGCAGCCCAACAAATGACCGTGACTACAAACAAGAGCCAGCGACCAAAGGTACCATAGTCAGCAGCGGAACCGATCGTGGTGAATATGGCTGTCATAATGGCAAAGCTGATTCCGTTGGCTACGAGCACGATGCTGGTAACTGGTCTGGTACTACCCGACCAAGGGAGAACACATGCGCCTGAGGGAGTACAGGCTGAGCCTGGTCCGACCGTCGGGTCGTAGCCAGCAGATGTAGCGAGGCTTTGGAATAGCGTTTGGGTATAACCGTTGGGACCGGCGCCCTGTAGGTGGGACGAATGTTAATATGGAGGGTTTCAGGGGATAGAGTGGAGCCATACATTGTCGCCGTTGGAGTAGACTATGTCCGCAGTGAGCGAGAGGTGTAAAGTACTGAGAAGGACGACGTACGATAGTAACTCCAAAGTTCTCTCTTGGTGACCAGAGGCTCATCTTGCTCCACGGGCGCGATAAGCACGGTGACAGTTGACTTGGTGGTCTTGTGGGGTGGTCCAGAGTCCGACATGAAATTGGCTTTTTCTGTAACATCAGTCATGTTGGCGAGGGTAAGTGGATCACCTGTAGGCGAGGCGGATGACATGGTGAAATCTTCTACCAGGGATTGATTCTGGGGAGCCGAAGGAGAGCCTGAGTGAGCTAGAGTGGTGTTTCGTTATCGTTTCATGTAAGGTGTATATAAGTATTGGTCAAGCAAGAGCGAAGATAACCTGAAACGCGGGACTCCCAGGCTTGCGAAGAGTCTGAGCAATGCATATCGCTAATAGTGGCCTGTTATATGGAACGCCCAACACCGCGCTGATGTCGGCCACCTTCGCATGATCGTTACCTTCCGATTTTTAGGTAATCAGCTTCTGTACCAAAATAATTTACTAGCAAGCGCGTACGCTTTTTCTAATCGCAAAGTTACTAGGGTGGTGTACTTACCATCAATTTAATGGGGTGGTTCAGCGTTGAAATCGACCGTCAATTTGGAGTCGATTTTATGTGCTTTAGCCAAGTCCACTTCAGTCGATTTCGCAGCGTGATTTCGGCACCTTCGGCATTGCATTGACGGAGTTTAGAATTTGATCACGTGACAGTGGCCCGTACGCCTTCTTTAACTTATCACGAGCGTTTCTTCTCCGATCATTTCCATACAGCAACATCCGCTTGTGTCACCGCCGCGGTTTGAGCGCCCTAGCAGCTAGCCCAGAGAGCTGAAAATTGTGAAAATCTACCAAAACATGACTCCAACGCCGCTTGTCAGCTGCAGGCTTTTTCGTTGGTCGCTTGACTTCGCTGAATTACCTGCGATGTTCGACCGAGGAACTCGTGGTTGACCGAAGGTGCAATGATATGCCGACTGCCATTGGCAGACAACCTCATGCTTTCTTGGCTGAAAGCTAGTGTGGTCACCAAAATCGCAGACACGGTCTGGGCTGGCGGGGCCCGCACAGATGACCCGTGACGCTATCGGATAGTATCTCTCATCCAAATCCCAGCACATGAACCTAAAGGTCAGACCCGTACTACCAAAGAAAAGCATATTCATTCATAAATCCGAAAAGCTCTAGCGGGCGTCGCAGCTCCAACCATCCCATTCGCAGACCCACGTTCACCGATGTCACTTCAGGTTTTCTCGATCCTAGTATTTTAAAGCCCGTGAGTACGTATTTTGTCACGAACAGGCAGATCGACGGACTCAACGAGCCAGCGTTGGTCGTCCGCTGCGCACACTCCCTGGAATGCATTCCGGACATCTTGACAATCGGACGCTACCGCTTCGATCCAATTCCCCTATCCATGTGCGGCGCGAGTCAGAGCGGTTTGTCTCATGCAACGACGTGTCTTACCCAGTCGGTTCGACACCCATATATATCGTAGCCAACGTGGCTCACGAATGTGGAAGTACAGGTCCCCCAAGAGGTTGACACAAACCCATACTGTATGACATCAGCGTGAAACCTGTTACATGCCGCGGAATTAACGTGCAGGTTGGACGACAAAGTGCTTTCTCGGTCCTATATCCTTGAGCAGGTCCTTGAGAAACGAGCAATCGTCTGCCAGTGGGCCCGACTCTTTGACGACCACTTCCATGCAGTTCACTACGCCTACAAAATATATAATTGGAACGCGGGTACGCGTGGAATGTGAAAGCACTGACATGAGCTACCACAGATAGAGTAATGGTTTGCGGGGCTATGGGTGGGTGCCGCCGCAAGGTTGTCGATCTCGTCTCGGTTGCAGGTGCCCGATACCAGGGTCAACGTTCCTTGAGCGAGATCCAACGTCGTCGTGTTCTGGACCTGCTTGTCCGTGCATTCTGACGCTCCGGGCACGGCGAGCACGGTACAGGCCAAGAAGGCGGTCCATAACAAAACCTTCATGCTGGTGAGAGCAAAGCCTAAATGTAAGAAGTGACCGATGTGAGGTTCCATTTAGCCCCACTCATCTGTCTTTATGCGTCGCTCCGCGTTTCAAGTTGCCACCAATGCACGGCCATCAGTCAGATCATTGTAGGAGTTTTTCATGATGCGAGTTTGGGAGATTGTCAGTAGGTAGGAGGGCGGGACGAGACGGATCGATCATCGGTCAAGTCGAAACATGACGCTACAAGCGTGCAGAATTTGGCAGCATTTGATGCTCGCATTCGATTGGCAATCTATAATATGGAGGCGACTGAAGTTTCTCGCGGCATGCTGCAGCAAGCCTTGGCTCGGACAATGCATTGTGGATGAAGATGGTATGATAACAATATCGGTAACGCACAAGATACTTTGGAGTATAAGCTGACCAATGCCATGCATGGATTATAACAAAGCCCTAAGTGATCCGAGTCCCAATAATCTAGCGATGATCGGGAGCCAGAATAGTTGAGCTTTATCTGTGACATGAGCCACGGTGCATCATTGATGGTCGCGGAAGGTACAATGACAGCCATTGCGGCTTGTAACCAATTTGTTCCTCTCTGGCGTTACTGTAGCGTCGCGCAAACCCGGGCTGTGGACAACGCAAGAAGGGCCAGATCCAAGGTCAAAATCCAGTCTATCCCTGGCGAGACACCCCATTGTGAACGACGCACCTTATCGTCAGTCACCTCCAAAGCGAACGGAAAAATGAACGACCGTGAAGCATATTATTATTGGTTCTTAGATAGTAGATACCCGTTCCATGCGTTTCGAAAGCGACGTGACAATGATGAACCCTGACAAAGGTACGATAGAGTAGAGCATGTGTCTGAGAAAACCAAAAGGCATCTGCGTCAGTAAGCGTGCGGGAGTTAGTATCATCGTTGTGTAGGCGTCATATTTATTATATCTTGAGATCCGTAATTTTTTTATCTTTCACCTTCTTGTCGTAATCGTTCCCTGACCCGAACGAGCGCTTTACCGAGTTCATTTGCCCCTTGACCGTTGGCACCCTCCCCCCAGTAATCATTATCGTCCGCATAGACGATGTTCGCAAGCCCAGTACCAAGAAGCAGGGTGCGCAAATTTGGATGTTGCTTGAATTTGAGATGCAACACCTCGTCCATCTGCCTTACTCAGCCGACACGCTTTCTCGGGACAATCGACGCACGTACTGTTTGCAAAAACACCTGTCCCCAATCTGGACGCACGTACTTTTGATAACTCGCCGAGAGTGGATACATATCCTGGACATCTTTGCACGTCCGTATGTCCTCTTGTAGCCTAGGTTCGTGCATAAACTTCATCGCCTCGAGCAGATGCAACGCCGTCGGATACATCTTATTCTTGTACATCACCCGGTGGTTCGAGTGATTCACGAACCCCGCATACTCGCCTGTGTAATTGAACTTGATCTGCGGGCCAACCGCAGGGACGGGCATGTCCATCGTTCCCATGCTCGAGCCAGGGGGTGGGATGACGACGGCCGTCACCGATTGCGCCCGGCGATGACCATGCCGACTCCCGCTGGCAGACCCGAGATCGGCCACGTCACCTAGCACGTCTTGCCCTGATGTGCTCCTCGATCGAAACAATCCCCTCAGCGGTCCCTTGCCCTTGTCTTTTCTCCCCGTCGAACCAAAGAGTGCACCCAGACGGGACGAAGGCCGTGATACGGGGTCAGCGGGGACGTTGATGTGCACGTCGGTGCGCTGGCCTAGATCGAGGAGGGTCGAGACATCCGTGGGAAGGTTCTCGAGGACCTGTCGATAGGGCATCGTACCCCATACGTCTAAAGGCAACCGGGGCAGCGGGTTATTGGACACCGGAATCGCGGCGGGCGTGGATGCGGGCGCGGGCGTCGGCATCCGCATTGGACCCGGGGTGCGTGATGGATTGGGCATAGATAGCGCGGGTGCAAAAGGCGTTCGGCCAGCCGGTCCGGCGGTGGGCGGACGGGCGGGCTCGTCGATGCTCGCTCGGCGGGACGGCGGGAAGTCAGGGGAGCGGTAGAAGTCGGTGAAGCGGGGCCGCGCCGAGTCTGGTGCTGGGCGGGGTGGTTCGGAGCCTACGGCACCAGGCAGAGGTGGGATGACGGGTTCGCCGGTGATGGGACTAGACGGAATCGGAATCACTAGACCATGGTTCGACATAATCGGGACTTGGGTCTGTGGTGGATCACCAACGGCGTTGGGCCGGGGCATCTGGGTCGGGTCCGAGGCAGGTTGTGGTTCGGGCATTCGTGCCCAGTGAGATTGTGGCATCTGTGTCGGAGCGGATAAGAGTGGGGGGACGGGCGCGGGCTGTGGCGCCGAAGCTTGTGTGAGAACGGGCATTTGCATGGCTGGAGCAGGTGCGGATGCGGATGCAGGGATTGGCATATGCATAGTCGTGGCGAATTGGACGGTGGGGGCTGGTGCGACGGGGGGTTGGACGGGCGCTACAGCAGGTTGGTATGCGGCCATCGGCATGTATGCCTGTGGCATGGCGAGCATAGGCTGTTGGTACCCAGCAGGCTGCATGACGGCCATCTGCACCGGGGCATAATACGTAGGAAACGCCGACTGCCACGCCGATGGCTGCTGCCGGTCTGCATTCGGGTCAACACGCACGATGTTCGCAGAGAGAGTACACACGCACAGGTGGTCATCGCGTAGGGAGCAGTGGGGGTGGGGAATTTTGGAAGCGCGAAATCATCGTATTTTTCGCGGTCTTTGCCTTTTTTGCTCTTCTTCGTCATGGAGCTGAACGTCCACTTGCCCAGTTTCGGGGCCATTCGGGTTCTATCGACGTCGTACTCTGGCGCTGGCACGGGGAATGGGTAGGCTCCGGGTCTGGATATGCTGGAACCCATGGCGGTGCGTGATTGCCAGCAATGTGGGGTTCGGAGACCACGCGGGAACCACGCTATGCTCGATCTATGATGCCTCGGGGACGTTGAAAATGAACCACCGCCAAATTGAACAAGACGTTGTACCAGCAGGAAAGACGGCAGGTAGGAACCCTCGCGCGCGCCTCTTGAAGCGGGTTACGAGAATGTTCACCGACGTGACGCCCATTGGCATGACCCGAATATACCAGACCAAACACAAATGTACCATTTATGACTGACGTTACACGACGGAAAAAGATGATGCCGCATGTCAATCGTATCGCGAAGCTCGACGCCTTGGTGGGCTGCGAGACCGCGAGTACGACGGTGACCGTCTCCCGCCTCGACCACCCCGCCCGCCTCTGTGTGGTGGCGAATCCCTTCGAGGGCGTCTCTCGGGCTCCCGCGTACGATCGAAATCCCGGTCTCTCCCAGCAAAGTCACCAGATCTTCCCCCACGGCCACGTCCAGCAGGTCCCGGGGGTGGCAGATTGGAGTCACCTCGCCAATGCCCTCCACCACGACCCGGAGGCGCGTGCGCACCGCTACCCCATCCACCATCGCTCACACGGCCAGGCGGACCAGAGCGCCAGCCATTGGGCTGAACTTGTTTTGCGGTCACGTCCGGCGCTCCAGGCGCAGCACCTTTTGGAAGTAGGATTGACACGCAGAGATAATCCCCTGGCACAAAGCGCAATTCTTCGAGTGTCCTTTCTTCTTTTTCGCGTTCAGTTTGTTCACGATTTTCTCCGTCTGTGTCTTCCAACAACCGCGCTGCAGGCAATTCGAGCGTGCCTGGTTCCCCGAGGATGTCGCGCGAGTAGACAAGACCGAGTTCTTTTTGTGCAAAACGGCCTTTGTTGGCGCCATCGGCGTATATCGCGCGGAAGGAGTACCGAGCGAGGGGGTGCCTGAACTCTGGGATTTGGGGAGCGGTGTTGCGAAGGGTGGTCAAAACTTCTCGCAGCGTAGCATCTCTCCTGCGGGCCATGCATCAGACAAGCGCGCATCTAAAAACAGGACAGTATACCAAGTAAATATCTGATGTTCGTCGGTCGTCGGAAGCGTGCCTTCTTCGAACAACGAAAGACGGTGAAATGTGCCGACTTTGACAAATGCCCGGATGAGAAATGGAGATGTCTGTGGAAATTGTCAGTGATTACACCGAGTATAGCGAAACACAGCAACCTTTTCTCTCGAAACAAGCGGGTGGCCCGCAGGCGAGATTGGCTCAATGTCGCTCATGTCTGAAGTGTCTATCAGTTCAACTTCTTTTGCTGGTGAGCGGCTGACGTAATTATGCCAGGAGAGGTATTTAGTCCTTCAACTGTTGGAGTTATGATTCGCAGGTAAATTTGTTCTAGCTCCTCTTCACACGCAACCATGAGGTTTTCGGTCTCAAGGCGGCGTGGAGCATCACATGCCTGCCTGATTTTAGCAACTGGACCGAGGACTTGGCGAAGATCAGTCAGATTGAATTACTGGCAGGAGTCCCAGGCCGCCACGATAGTCACAAGCTTTTGCCGGTGACACCTCATGTGAGAGATAATTTGTCTCGAACTTGAATCAGCTGGAGGCCTATATGATCGTCACACGAAGAAACAGATGATACCCTTGTCGTTCGCCACAATGGCTAGTAGAGGATATGAGTTACTGAAGCTCACTCCTGTCGACAAGTCGTCCTTTCCCAAGTCCAGTTGTTGCCTTACGGCCTCTAGCATCGTATTATTGACCTTGGCAGCTTTCTTGATATTCAAGTCCAATTCATATTTTCTTTCTTCTGATCGACTCGATTCAGTGCCCTTGGGAACATACGACAGCGAGGAATCAGTGGAGCACTGTGTTCCAAATGCTGTACCACTCGCATCCCCCCCCCCCCGCGCCCCTGAACCCATGGTCTTCGCTCACCATATCCGAGATCGTTCAAATACAAGACTGGCTCTTTGCCCCTGAGCAAGACCTTAATCTAACCCAAGGCGACATATCCGCTCCATCAGACAACCATCTTTATGTCATTGAAGCATATTACCCACCTAAAGACGCTGTCCTTGCTTATCTCTCGTCCCCTTCAACGGCCAACCTTCCCCCTCGGTTTGCGCGGGTAGTTATTCACCACGGCGCTGTTCAGGAGCCTCTTGTCAAAAACTATCTTGTCGGTCCACTCCCTGTCGGACAGCACACAAGCCTATCAGCTCTGACGGACATTTATCATGTGGACCCCATTCCGTACAATTCCCGTTCATTCGACATGCGCGACTCGACATCACCCGAGATATATTCTATCATAGCCGCCCCTTTTGACGAAGCATTCCAAGTGAGTGCCTTACGCCCTAGATGGATCTGTGTAGCTCATGCAAAACAAGGAAATATTTGGTGGTCAAGTCGCTGGACTTCCGAACGATACCCTCGTCGTTGGGGTGAGCGGTCCTTTTAGTTTTGACGGGTCCTTTCGTCGCTTGTGGATCGGCTGGCGTCGTAACGTCCCCGGACCGTTTTTGCATCCTTTGAATTTTTATCAGTATCTCGACGTCAGTGGCACAGACACATCTCAGTGGAAGCTGCTCAAGGTCCGCATTGGCTGCTCGTGGTAGCGTGCACTCATCTGTTAGCTTAGATCGTGTACAATCACCAAGCGTTTGACACCACGGTGTCATTTCTGGAGGCGCTCCGCAATGATTCACTTGAACGTACTCCACTACCTGATCTAGAAGATGCAAACTTTTCGTGGAGTACCAGGAAACGCATTGGCAAACAACGTGACTTGGATCACCTTCCTGGTCCACGCTCTGTTTCATTTGCAGGGTTAAGATTCAGAGTGGACCACGGACAGCAGTATGTTAGCTGGATGGGCTGGGGACTGTACCTTGGCTTTGACAGGGACATGGGTCTTAGTCTCTGGGACATCCGGTTCCGAAACGAAAGAATCATTTACGAAGTATGTTTTTCGCTCATTTTTCAAACTCAGTATCTCTGTATTAAACGTCTTTGCAGCTTAAGCCACAAGACGCGCTGGCGCAGTATGGTGCGTAGCGTCTCGTCTACCCGTGCAGCACACCTGACCTCAATAACGTGTACAACTGGCACCGACCCGTTCCAGGCGTCAACTGCTTGGCTCGATCGTTATTTTGGCATGGGCCATTCCGTTCGGGACATGCTTCCCGGATATGATTGTCCCCACGAAGCGGTTTACTTGCCCGCTACGACATTTGATATGACAGGCATCTTGTCAAGAGACCGTGCTATCTGTATATTTGAACATGACAGCGAACGGCCACTTACGCGACATTTGGGATATGACAAGGATGAGTTCGGTGCCATGAGAGGGTATCAGCTCGTAATCAGAAGCATAGCGACGCTCGGGGAGTGAGTCTGCCCTAACTCATTACTGTCAGCGAGAGACTTACTGGGGTTTACGCAGTTATGATTATCGTAAGTGAATAGCTTCATGAAATTCATAAGCATTACCTTCTGTTCCAGTGGTAAAACGTACAATCTGAACACAGGTCTTTGCGCTGACGGATCCCAGTTTGACTATATATTCCACCTAGACGGGACGGTCGAGGTCCGCCTGTTATCTCCAAGCAGGCTACTGGGACGCTGACCAAAACCAGTATGGCGCTCGGATATGGGAAACCACTAGTCTGTGATCCAGAATGTGATTTGTAACCACTAACTCACTTTCTTTGCAGTGGGAAGTCTACACGATCATGTTATTAACTACAAGGTTACGAATGATGCATCGCACGTGAGGCAGGACACTGATTCCTTGTAACTTAGGTTGATCTCGATGTTGCTGGAACTGCCAACTCCCTCTTGAAGACAATAAAACAAGAAGTCGTAACCCAACATTGGTTCATCGATGACTGGGGAAATGAAGTCATTCAACAAGCTATTCACCGCGAGTATATCACGAACGAAGACGACGCCTTGCTCAGATTTCTTAACAATTTCCAAGGGGGATATGCTATCGTCAATCAAGAATAAAGAAACAAATGGGGCACGGTTAGGGGCTATGCGATCCATCCTGGGTATTCGCCAATTCACGGCGTAAGGGCTTTTCTTGGGAACGAACAACTTTGTTGACTGTAGCCGTAGACCGTCGTGGGCTCTAAACACCTGCTCAAAAACGCCAATTGGGCACGATACAATCTCGCCATCTCCCGTCGCAAGGAAACTGAGCCGTCGTCGAGCAGTGTATGAAATTTCAATCTGCCTGGCGCGCCGCCAGTCGACTTTCACGATTTCTTCGACGGAGAGAACATTACGCAGGAAGATTTGGTTGCTTGGATCAATGTCGGAATGCATCATCTGGTACGTTCTACTATTTACTGGGGGCTCGACCTAACGGGATATTCTTTCAGCCACAATCCGAGGATGCCCCAAATACCCGGATGAACACGGCCACATCAAGGTAAGAATTTCATAGGCCGCATGCACTGGCCATCGCTGTGTTATGATCATGTCTGACCATCGGGTCCCGGTCCGGCAGCTTCTTCCTAACACCACTGAATTATTTTTGACTACGACGTCTCGATCGAATCTAGCAATGCCATCCTGCTCCAAACACCCTCTCAGCCTGGCGACCCGTTCCTTTTTGAGGATTACGGGGTTCAGCCGGTCCATTGCGTTCCCGAGGCACCAGCACCATTCGAGTACGCGCCGGTGCACATCTTTGACCATCGAGGAGAGGAGACAACGTTTGCGAGTGTGGAGGCGATGCGAAGCGGTTCAGAGCTGTATCATCGGATCAAGTTTGAGTTGTGAGTGGTAGAAAAGGACGAGACTTCAGACGCGTGTGTTATGTTACTCTTGTCACCTGGTTTGGCCATCAGCTTGTACTGTAGTGCTCGTACTGTACGTGTCTTTTGTTTTGGGCATTGCCAAGGTTTGGTGGTCCGACGGGCCGGGCCAAACCACAGCATCATGACTCAGGCAAAGACGTCTCATCTTACCTCATCAAGGCCGCTGCAGTATAAGAAGCAGACCTCTTCTGCGACAGTGCTGTATTTCACGAACGAGATCAGACCATCGCCGACCAACCATGAACACAAGAACGTACACGGTCAGTGGTACTTGTCGCATCGTCAGACTGATACCGACAGTTTGCGGCAGACGGTACCTGGATTCTTCGTTCAGGACAATGCAGACCAACCGTCCACCACAGAGGTACTTGCACGTTAAACATTCACCCGGTGGATATTCGATTCACTTGGATGTCCACCTCTCAATGTTCACTGCTCATAGGCCGTGAGTGTAGCGCGTCCTTCATATCATATGCGTATCCGCCTCGAACGGGCGTCCCGCAGGTGTTCCCTAGGTTCGGTCTGATCGATGAACGGGCCGACCGGTGGGCGACCTTCGTTAAGGAGATCGAGAAGCTCAATGTGACCGCCGAACCCGGCGTCCAGTTCAAAGTCTTTTGGCTAGGTCGACATGGAGAAGGGTATCGTGCGTGGCCCCTTTCCTTACAATTTCCTTCCCTGGATCGATGCGTCGTCTCTCCGAAGATAACGTGGCCGAGGAAAAATATGGTGGCAAGGTGGGTCGAGCAGAACAGTTCTGGATTCGAGTGACTATTTTATGACGCCGCGTACGATGTCTCAAGTCGTGGGTCCAGTGAGCACTCTATCTCGGGGAAGTATTCCTCCGTTGATCATCGAACATTCAGATACTGGGCAAAGCTGACTAGGGATGACGAGATAGTTTGGGGACGTACGTGGTTTATTGTGACTAGATTCAGACGATCTGACTGGGAAAACACCCAATAGCCGACCCAAAGCTCACGCCGCTGGGAGAACAGCAGGCTAAGGAAGCCCGCGCAGCTTGGGTGGAGGAACACCACTTTGGCATTCCTCTTCCAGAGAAATTGTACTGCAGCCCTCTGACGCGCGCGATACGAACCAACCAGGTAACGTTTGATGATACCATTCTTCCTTCCGGTCCAAAGACGACCATTGTCGAGGTGAAGTCGTATTTTCTAGCGTGGCTGCCAGATGACGTATGTATGCTCACGCACGCTCCGCATCCTAGAACATACGCGAACACAACGGCGTGCATACCTGCGACAAGCGGAGCACCCGCTCCGAAATTTCCTCCGTGTTTCCAGACTACAATTTCGAGGAGGGGTTCAGCGAGGAGGATCAGCTTTGGACGGCGAATTATCGGGAAACGCACGACGATATCGATCGCCGAGCGAGACACGTGTTGGACATGGTATTTAACAACGATGCAGAACGATGTGGGCCTTTTATCTCTTTCCAAGGGTCTCCCTTGGTGCTAAACTTATTCGTAATTGACAGTCATATCGATCACGGCACACGGAGGTTTTACTGGCGGCTTCCTGCGAGTGTGTGAACATCGCCCCTGGATTCTTCCTACGGGAGGTTGGTCTCAGTATTTGGCTATGTATTTCCGTGACTCATCTAGATCATTTTGCTTATCTCTAGGGATCCTGCCGGTGGTCGTGAAAGGGTCTGTGATAGACAGGGAACGGCATAATTAGGAGCCACCTTCGAGATGCCTATGGGGGGTCTTAGTAGATGTATGCAATAATTGGAAGACCAGATATGTCTACGTCACTGTTTCATAACTCCCATACAACTCACGTTCACCGCTGATTGTGATCTCAGCCAGGCGAGTACAGAGTCAAGCTGGACACCATTGGCATTGTTGAACGTGATGCTTTGCCAAGGGTTGGGTTGGTCGAGGGTTGCCAACTGGGCTTATCGAAACGATCGAGTATTGGCCCGATTGCCAATTGATGCCTCTTTCTGCTCTTCCCCTCGCAAGCTAGTCTCATCGGTTGGGAGCACCAGGAACCTTCATCATCGATTCATCACTGACATGAACCCAGTAATAGGGCCAGCTCACACGGACCAGATGCTATCCAGTTGGAGCGCTTGTGGCTCTCAAAGAATGCCCGAGTGAGATACATAAACTAGGAAACGATGATATCTAGGATGTCGACGATTGTGACTTTCGATCTATCCTGTATCCTTTCACTCTGAAAATTCAACCTACCCTCGGTCATTTAATGTCATAAGCAAACTTTCTCCCGTCAGATAACTGAGGTGCTTCGCAGGTGTCAAAGCCGGTGTCACTTTCATTCGTTTCTTGAGTCCTGGCACAGACCATGAGTTCGTATGCGATGCGCGCGAATTTCAAGCACTAGCAGTTCTTAGTGACCCTCCAATGATGGTACCGTACGTCCCGGCATCTTCGTGCTCGCGCAATGCCTCGACTCCACTATTCCTGAGTGGCTCTAGGTCATCCTCATATACTGTTGGGGATCTCATGAGCTAGATTGTACTCGCAAAGTAGATTTACACACTTACGGAACGTCAGCTCCTCAAGAGTCCGCCCTGAAGTTTCAGGAAACATGAGATAGATGAACACGACCTGGAAAGCATTCCAAACGCAGTAGCTAATCTATTTCAGCACCTGGAATCCGTTTTCATTTGCAAAGTAAGCTTACACGATATACCATCTCCAGCCTATAATCCACCAGCGTCCTCATCAGGGTCGCAGATCGAATGAGAAGATGGACGTACCCGCAGCATCGATCCCGATAGGATTCACAAGTTGGTTCAAGAAACCCATGCCACGGTTCCACCATTGGAAGAGGCAGATGCCTTTGGCTCGGACGTGAAACGGAAAGAGCTCGACCAAAAAGGCTGTTTATATCTCAGTCCATCTCGCAAGGAAAAAGTGATTCAGATAATAGGATGCTTACTATAACTCAATGAGCCTATCGCAAGGTCGTAAGCTGGATTATACAAAAAAATGAGACTGAAAATCATGTTGCAAAGTTGGTGAGCTGGCGTAAACACGTTTTAATCTTGATACCTACACAAGCACCACTTGAGCAGATAGTTTGCTGTGAGTAGACGAATATTCTGCATTAGCTATGGTCCAAGCAGTAAATATAATAAAGAGCAGAAGTGAGCACACCTACAGAACGATTAGAAAATGATTCATCATGACTCCATTACTCACTAAGTACATTGTACGTCGAGGGTATTGAGGCGCTACAACCGCACAAGCTATACCGGTAAAGAGGCTCCAGATATATTTGGCAAGATTGACAATGTTCTTCGCGCGATTATCGTGAATGCCAATGTTGTCTAAGATTGGCGAAAGGAAATGTCTTCAATGCAACACATTGGGTGAGCGGCTGGTTCAACAAATGGTAGTCAATAGAACGTCTTACGACACTATTCCAGTTCCACACCACTGGCTGCATAGACCAAGGAAGATTGTGATGACAACGCGTTTCCGCATGCCCGGCGTTGAAAAAAGATGTGTCTGGTTCGTCCGGGAGATCTTCAATTCTGCTTCCAATGCTTCCTCGATCTGCGCATACTCTGCTTTGACAAACTCTGAGTTTTCATCTCCCTCGGCATGGTACTTCACAAGAATGGCATGTGCTTCCTTCCCTCTCCTCTTTGATAAGAGCCAACGGGGAGACTCTGGAAGAAAAGAAATAAAGGCGATCTGAAGAAGGCTAGGGAACACTTGAAGGAATGATGGAATCCTCCACCCCCAATTGCTGGCCATTGAAAAGGTCCCAAGAGTTACCC
Organism: Tylopilus vinaceipallidus; assembly: GCA_038089215.1. Classification (NCBI taxonomy): domain Eukaryota; kingdom Fungi; phylum Basidiomycota; class Agaricomycetes; order Boletales; family Boletaceae; genus Tylopilus; species Tylopilus vinaceipallidus. The sequence goes on from JBBPKK010000103.1 coordinate 37,542, forward strand.
CGGCAGCGGCTACAGCACCTAAAATAAATTAGTTTTAAAACTGCCCTATATATATCGGTGATTTTGATTTACCAAGGTAAAAACATTCAAGGAAAAGGCAACTCATGACTGCTCGCTCCTTGGGATGTGAGAGCTCTACACCTGTTCAAAAAACTAACTGGCGGATTAGAATTGCGTTCCATACCTCCAATTAAGGAAGACGCAGCAACGACAGAGAAGACACTAGCAAATCCAAGGATAAAACGAGCAACAACGAACATTGTGACTATCGGACCTCCAAGATGAAACACATCCTGAAGTATCGAGACGAGCCAATCACTCACAGTTCAATGCAGATCCCTGAAGGACACCACCAACTATCGCAATTAAACCTCCGAGCAATATCGAATATCGTCTTCCCATCCTATCGACAACAGGAGGGACAAACGGAACGGCAGTAAAGCAGCCCAAGTAATACATGGAAACCATGAGCCCCAGTGAAGTGGAATGAGGATGATGATAATCTGCCGTCCTTGTAAATCCTTTGTAACATCCAATATAAAGGTCACCCTACATTCTAGCCACGAGGGCACGGCTTGCAAGCCATTGATCATCGACATGTCAAAACTTCCCAATGGCATGTCAACGTTTATCATTCTGAAGACCTACTTGCCAACACTTGCCCAGTTGTCATCTCCACCCCGAGACAGGCCGGAAGCATCAAGAGATACAAGAGCCGAAGATTAGGCTTGCTATACCAGGGGACCTGATCTTGTTGTGCCAGGCGGGAGACAATCACATCGTTGCTTTCAAGTCGAGCATAATTGTCCTGCCCATCACTTCGTAGGTCCATTTAGATAGCGTCAGAATGTGTGCTGGAGTAGGACTCGTATATCCAAGCTATGAGATAGTCTGCCTATGAAACGGCAGGTGGACACCTGGAGATGTTGACGAGGGAGGGAAAGACGTGGATTCGTTACCGTCAACAGAGCGGCGGACCTTCAGAAGGGAGAGACGTGTACCTGTTAGCATTATGTACGCCAAACTGTATTTATATCATACCGACGAGGTACTATCACCATGGTGCGATCCTCCCCGTTGGAAACCGGAGACCCCTTAAAAAGGAAAGTCAAAACGACCCTTGAATATGATCGTTTCCTAGTTTACACGACTCAGTCACTGGGCCGGTGACTGCGCAACCTTTGAGAGGCAAAATTGGGCGACACGTGGTTCAAGTTCACGTTGGCGTTGTCAACCGATAGAGCTCTTTTTCAAGACGATGGGCACTTTCAGGTTCCAATTGATGCGTTCATGATGGGGGTCCTCCTTAAGTACGTTTTCAATCCATAGAGCCACTAGTGCCTTTCGACTTGCGACGACGCCCCGTAGTGGTGATTGGCAAAAAACTTGAAGGATTCGTGGAAGTGAGGGGTGCTTAGTCAGCAGCACTGATTGCGAAAGACCTGTTGGCGGTCTTGCTGCACTTTTGCTTGCAAGATGATAATCAAAGTCAAGGCGCGTCTACTCTCTACGAGACTTTTTTGATATCATAGTGACGTGTTATCTCCCAGACGTTGACCGGTAAAGAGGTAAGTCGTGTGGCAATCATTGTGTACCCTATCCCATCAAGTTGCGTCCAGATTGAACTAGACATCGATCACGAAGACAAAGTAAGTTACAACTTTCCTTTGTCACACGTCCGTTATGTCTTACTTTCCTTGGCAGATAAGTCGGATCAAGGAGAAGGTCGAAGAACAGTCGGGGGTGCCACCACAACAGCAAAGGTTGATCTTCAGTGGGAGACAGATGTAAGGCTCGTAGCCAACCTACAGTTGCTTCGTTCCTAATGTTTGTTCAGGGCGGATGATAAGATGGCCAAGGATTTCAATATTACAGCTGGGTCGGTTCTCCACCTAGTCCTCGCCCTGCGTGGCGGGTGCTAAGCAGGTGGTACGACACTCGCTTGTTGAGGGACATTAAACATAGGATTATAGAAACAACCTGGGGATGTAGGATGCTGTGCACGTCTTAGGCATGATTAATCTTCACTGCTTTCCTCCACCCCACTCTCTATCAAGCCCCAGCGCACTCGGAGGCCTGGATTTCAACCAAGGATGATATTGATGAAAGTGGGATTCATGCCTCTGGCCCGCCGACGATGTCTGCCCCGGGGAGTAACCATCGAAAGGTAACACTTAATCTAACACCCCTTCCGATCAAGCAGGGCTCCTCGTTTTCCTCTTCGTTTTCAACGAGGTCGTGCGTTCTTCCCGGTATCCCATGCTTCCAAACGTATCGCGCGTCTTTCGACATCACCATGACACTCCTCTCTGGCAGGTATAAGTCCCACTTCTTCCCACTTCCCTCTCCTGCGTATTCCTGGGAGTCCTGAGCCCTATTCTCATCTTGTTCGAATGTCATGACACAATTTCCAGACAAACTGACCCCAATGATGCCATCATCGAACCTGCTCAACAAGTCCACGTGCGGCGTAATGCCTTCCCCAGGGCGATAGAGATTCAGTATCGCTTGTCGTGCACGAGGCGGCGCGCCCTTTGGTGGAAAGAGATGATCATGGAGATCGCCAGGAATCCAAGCTTGCATTAATACAGACAACCGGGAGAGCAATTGAATCAGAACCGATGGCAAGCCTTTGCCCATTCTAGCATCGATATCGTCCTCCCCGTCCATGGCTGTCATGGAACGCCCAAAGAGCATAATCTGATTGACGTCCCTACCGACGAAATACAAACGTCGGCATTCGTGCGTAACCTGAGCTGCTAGCTCCGGGGGAATGAAGACGGGTGGGACGAAGAGTCCCGGAATGGGTGGGGCACGCCGCATCGCCACGGAGATCGGTTGGGCAGAGGGTTCATCGAAGAGTGAATTGTCCGAGTCCGAGTCTGGATCCGAGTTCGAGATGATGAGGGAGTGGCTCGAGGGTGAAGGATGACGAGACATGGTTGCACTGAACGCTGTATGGTATGGTTATTATCATGCTTGACTGCCAAGCTCCCAACCCCCATCCTCCGCACGTCCACATGTAGTCACTTTCCATGACAGGAACAAGGTGTGGAAGGCGAAGATTGGACCGCTTGTTGTTGAGTTGCCTCAACCCTGGTGAGAATGAATGCCCCGAACGCCGCATGGCTGTGTAGGTAAAATTAAAACCTCATGTCAGAAATCCGTAAGCGGTTGTAAAAAGATTGAATGGGTGTGATAGATACGATGTTGGCGGTTGCGGAGGAAGAAACAGTGGGATGGCACTACACAGGGGATATGAATGAAAAACGAAGTGAGCCGCTCAAAAAATGGGGAGAGTCAGTATGTGTCCGCAACAGAGAAGCTCAGGCTAGTTGATCAAGGTCGACAATTAGGTTGGCGAATCTCTGGCGAGTGTAAGTTCTAGTGCGGCAGGTATGCTTGTACAAGAGATATCCGTGGGACGCACATGACCATCCAGAGGAGGGAGGTGAGTGAGCCATTCGTCCACGCTGAGTCGCGAGCTAGACAAGAGAGATGCCTTGCGCAACGGTGCTTCGAACGAGAGCGAAGTTCCAAATAAATCGCGTTTCACTCGCGTGTAGAAGGGCATAAAAACATGATCTGATTGGACCGCGCGATCAAGTGTGGGGGTTTGCTTACCAGTCAGTGTCGATCCCGTACTAACAAGGGTGATCCACGTCAAACAATGTATTTCTGATCGTTAGTGAACTTATGTGGGTAGTGCTCAATCTGATGAGTTCAGAAGTTCGAGTAGACGAACGGCAAACCAAAGCGCCTGGCGGTAGAAACCCCTCGCCTCCTGAGCCCAACTAAAAAAACACAGAAATGAGACATGCACAAAGAATGTATGATGTTGCCAGTGCAAATGGCTGTGTCAGGCATACCCTGCCAAACGACAGCCGGGTATTGGTCGACTTCAGAGAAGTCTGAGTGCACCCGGGCCCACGACACATATAGAACGGGCAGATGGTTAGCCGCATTCAAGATGGCGACGTAATGGCGACGTAGAGGCTCATCGGAATAGTGCAAAGGACATCCACGCAGCATAACGCCATGAGGTGCCAATAGCGGTAAGGGCTGATGGCGCTGCTGATAGAGAAACCGGCCTCGAGCTACTTTTTTCAGTTGCTTTTTTTTTGCAGAGAAGCTCTTCGGAAAGTAAGTGCCGGTTACACATCAGATCCGGGAAAATGGACGGAGATCCGAATACTAACCAGCATATCAAACCGATAACGAGCGGCCGCACGAAGACCGGAGGTAGATAGCTAAAATGTTGACGAGGTAAGGGTAACATCCGATCTGTCACATGATATTGAATTGATGGTTCTGTTAAATCAGCTCAACTTGCTAGGAGATCAGCATTTGGTGTCTCCTCTACCGGATGAGTCAGGCAACATTCTTGGTTTACCGACAAATATGTTCACCTCGGTCCTATCCAACTGAGATAGTCTACAACTTCGGTGTGTAATCAAGACGGCAAATGATGCAGAATGACGATGCAGAAATCCCAGCACTAGCACCGGTGAGATATCGAGAGCTTCAGCAACGACTCATCGGAATTTTCAGGCCACAACAAAAAACAGGTAAAGATATTTACTTGCATCACACCATCCGGGGTGCCCGGTTCGTCATATTATCCTCCACGCGACCGGGCCAATGAACAGAATAAGGCACCCGATGCTAGTCTGAAGCATGTACATGCACTGTGTTCCCATATTTCATGCTGGTATCTGATCAAATCAGCAAATGACGGTTCCTTTAATGCCGACAACTTACATTGCATATAAGAAACCTAGAAAGGCGAGCAAGAAAAGCGTGAGTTGAGGGGAACTTCAGGCACGGGTCTTCAAATTGGTGTGCTCCGAGTAAAAGCTCGGGTAGAGAAATTTATGAGAGACCATCCCTTTAAAAAAAATCTAGTTAGTCGTGTTCGGGAAGAAAACAGGCCTGTCAACCTTACTGTAGCACCAGCAACGTCATCAGTATCCAAAGTTGTCGTTCACATAACAAGATTCAACAGACGTATCCCATATGGTCGCCAGGGTTCATGATCAGCAAGAGGATGGGGATTAAGGTTAGCAGTAAAAATTAATTAATTGCAATTCCGCTGGTCCTCAGAAAATACAAATGACCACCGCAGGGATCGAACCTGCAATCTCCTGATTCGTAGTCAGACGCGATGCCATTTCGCCAGGCGGCCCCAAACCGTCGGCAAATAAGGAAGAAATCATATGACGGTTGGAAGCTTACCCAACTGGGCTGAAACCACATGAAACTTTGCAAGGCTCCTCTTCAGCAAGGAGCTCGGACGTCATTCGCTGCACTTGTTTCGACTTGGCAGCGGCAGTTCGGTTTATTCGCCTCTGCTCTTATCGTGTCGTCATTTACGTTCTTCCTTTCTGTCAGCATTCTCGTTCGGGCCTAATTGCCTGCATCTCTTCCCTGGAATCTTCGTTGCTATTTAAGCGTTGCTCTGCCCACTTGCATGCTGGCCGGTTCAATCACACCGCGCCCTCGGCCTCCCGCCAAGTCTCGGCGCGTCTCTTCCCAGGTCAAGGCATCCCCACCACCTCCGTACCACCCATCATTACCCGATGACCCGCCCCCGCCGGCTGAACATCAAAGAGACGGACCACTGCGTGGCGACTGGGCCCACTTTCCTTTTCCTGCGCAGTCGGAACAATGGAACGATCGATCGAAGGGAGAGCTCTCCGATCTTCTCCACAAGGCCGACGAAATCATCAAAGATCGGGAACTTGGTGGGTAGCTCAGCTGCCGGGGTTGTTGCGTTAAGCCCCCTGACCTGCTTCCCACGCAGAGCTTAACATGACGAGTGCAGTCTGCAAGAGTCTGTACGAGGACAATCTGGAGCTGAAGAGCAGACACCAGGCATTGTTGGCTCGCTTACCGCCCTCCCCGGTGGGGTCTACAACGCCTTCGCCCATGTCGTCCGATTCTCAGTTGCCGCAGTCGCCGCATTATTACTGTACAGACAATTCTCGCGAGTCTTCGAACACCATCGTGCTCACACGTCCTCGGCCACATTATCGTCGGGTCTCTGTTTCTCCTGCAGACCTGGCTCTATTATCAGACCAGAATGCTGAACTTCTTGCTAAACTCGAGAAGCTCGAAGCCGAGTCTATCCAAGCCGATCAGGCGGGCCGAAGGAAACTTCGGAACTTGGAGAAAGAGATTCAAGGCCTTCGAGACGAGCTTGACAAGACACGCGAAAGGAGTGATGAGCTAGAGAAAAAAGCTAGGGTGGTCAGCGAGGGCGCCACCGTACGAAACGAGGAAATGGAGAGACGGAAACGGGAAAGAGAGGAGAGATTACGTGCGCTGCGAAACAAGGCAGGCAACGACGATCAAGGATCTGAAATGCGCGATTTTGCCCCTGGCGGTGCACTCTCCGTGCAGCACGCTTTCAAGAGCAAGTTTACGCCCAAACGTAGACACATCTCAGAAGCTGTCGTTCTACCGCATCGCGCAGGCGAAGAGCAATCAAGAAGGGCGACTCTGCAAACTGGACTCACGCGTTCTGTTTCCTTATCACACCACTTCCTCCCTGTCGAGTCACCAGTGGCTTTGACTCCGGAATACGCTCTTGTGTCTCAGCTTCTGCTCAAGATACAAGAACTCGAGGAAACTAATGTACAGATCACTGAGCAACAAGCACGGACTGCCGTTCAGTTGCAGACAGTACAGAAAGATGCCGCTAGCCTCCGTCTTGCGTACGAGAGCCTAGGGGACGGAGAGGGAGTCGAATGGATCGCCGAGGAAAACGAAGGGAGTCCAAGTTCTGGATGCGACGAAGCGAACGAGACTATTCGGTTTGCAAGCTTGCGTCGTACACTTTCGGCCGATGCAGCTCTTGACTTTGCGGGCGGTATTGATGTCAATATGCGGAGCAGCTTGAAATATCCCATTCTTCCGGATCGCGTGCCCATCGTCACTTACCCGAAAGTGAGGCGTTCTGTTGTCGGCCTTTTCGATTCCCCTCGAGGGGAAGCCACATCTCCGAGTTCACCTGTCTCCGAAACTGCGACATCAGTGCTTGACATGATGATCCCCGGGTTACCGCCGGTCCCGTTCGTGCCTCAACCGAGTAATACATCTGCTACTACGTCCCGCTCCCCATCACCGGTTCCATCCCTGAGCTCGGCAGGTGTTGCACCCCCTCTTGTTGATGGTGATCTCCGCCACCCCACACTTGACAGTGAGCTAGGTGCAGCGTTCGATGGAAATTGGAACGGTCACCTAGAGCAAGGTGGCAGTCTTGATGATTCTCGTTTCCGAACTTTGAGCACTGTCGGCTTGACCTCGGTCATTCCCGGTGCCGAAAGTACCAGTAGTGCGGTCTCTGTTCCGGGTGTCTACATGCAGCACGAATCCGAACAATCCGCTGACGTGTTCACGCCTGCAATACCACTCTCTCGAAGCATTGTGTTTCAGCCTGGGCCCTGGCAAGGGACTCAACGCCGCAGCGTCTCCTGCGAGTCGGGCTCCTCGCAAGCCTCGCCCGCCGAGAAGCAGCGTCGAAAATCCCAAACGATACGGATGCGGGCTGCTCACTGGAAAGAAGGGCGATTCGGTGGGACACTCATTCCCACTGACAAGCACAGCAGTCTCGACGCGAGTCGATCGTCGACGCCTGTTCCCGAACGGCTCGCCAGTGCCTTCGAGGCAATTGTGGACACAATGAATCGGAGCAAGGCCGAGATTGCCCTGTCTTTGGATTTGCGAAATGATGGGGGATGTTCTGCGCCAAGCTCGGCAGTCGGGCGGCGATCACGGGAGGAGGTGGCAACGTCGCCTGTACCACGGCAGCGGGGAATTGTGGCGTTCGTGCTGGAAATTTGGCTGTGGTTGCAGTTTGCGATCATTGTCGTTGTCTTCGTATGGGCGATGGCGAGACGGGGACCCAAGAGCGTGCTAGAGGAGGCGGGGCGGAGGAAGACAGCTTCGGGATAAGCCGACTGGGAAGCAGAGGGTCGAGTTATCTATTGTGGTGCGGATGTATGATTCCCTTTGTGTGCACTCACAACGCTCCCTATTCGGACGGATGGAGATGTTTAGAGTACATTAATTCTGTATATCCCGTACGCCTTTCTAATCCTATCTTCGTGTCCGGTCAGTTTTTACTCGCATGCAGGATGACTCTGTTGACCGCCCCGTCAGTGGGGGGGCCAAGCAATTACTAAAGCAACGACGCAATCGAGCGCGCGATTCGCGTGACAGCGGCATCAAGGTATGTGGAAGGTCAAGTAGCAAGTGGATCAATTGAATGGTAGCGTTCACCCCAGTCGACTGAGGAGGCGTGGGGGACCTCGTCTTTAATATACCTCTAAATCGAAAGAACAAGAGGAAAGGTAGCCTCCGGCCGGGCATCAGTGCAGTGAACCATTGCGCGCTTAACCACAACGAACGGTGAACTGTCTCGCGCGCAAGACAACAGATATCGTGGGATAAGTGAAAACTCGGGTACTGATGTTCTCCGAGATCGTCCACGGAGGACCGGTGCCGGGCCGCTATTTCAGCGAGTAAACGTATGGTCATTCGTCCGTCAACCATGGACGTCAGGTGGAGCCCGCAGCAGAGTTAGCGTTACCGCAGTTCGGGAATTTTTTTCTGCCTGTGAGACCTAACACGGGGCCTTGGAGCTCATGAAGGATTTGGATCAACGCGGCGGGTCCAGCTCCTTTCGGGCAGTATTGTTCCTGATTTGGAATTTCCGCTTTTAGGTGGTCCCGTTAAACTGGATCGTCCGGACGAAGGCCAGGTTATGCCAAAGCCGGATAGCCGTCTAAGGCGCTTTCACACTTGTTGACAAACGGTTAGCGCTGTTTTTCCCCTTCTGACTGGCGGTCCTTTAGCCGTGGCCCCCGTCGAGTGGCATGCAAGACAGCCATCAAGAAGGGCCGTTAAGCCATAACAACCGTGACAGTACCTGTCTCTCTATAAGGCAGATAAAGGCAGGAGGTTTCACAATCCGCACATCGTTGACGTTACATAATTTGTTCATCCGCTCTATCCCGCGCTATTGCGTTTCGAATCAGCAGGGTTAAAGCTTCCTGAGCAAGTGCTGGATACTATATCCCATCTGTGTTGTGCTTATAACGACCGCATGAGGCGTGTTTGCAGGAGAGGAAGGCGACAGGTGTTGCAGAGGGGCAAGCGTGTGTGGGAATGATTTCCGCAATGCGATGCAGATATCTTGTTAAAGGTACGCTAAATGCTTATGCGTGCCTTTCGATTATCTTCTGAATCTTTGACGACACTGCACACGTGGCCCACGGTCATTTATCAGTTCACGCTTTCGTCACGGTGGGCCTAGTCAGACGTACATCTAGGTACACACTCTGTTTCCGGAAGAGACGCCAGATCATTCCGAATATCCGATGATGAAAGGAGAAAGATGTGTGAAAATTTAGCGAAAGCGGGGTAATCTCATCTACAGGGGAAATCGGGACCAGCACTGGCAGCACATATGCCACATGGTCAAGGTGGCCAAGAGCGAACGGAAGCGCATTTCCGAAATTGGCGGAGCACCTCGGATCCCGGACACGGAACGGGTGTCGAGCGCTGTTACTCTCCGACTCCGTCGTTCTCGCTCGAGCCTGTCTGATACGTTTATCCGTTTAACTTACTCCGGGTTCTAGACACAAGACGAATAGGGGCATCATAGAGATCGAAAGGTATATAACCCATGCGCATTGCTTGCACTCAACCATCAATCCTCTTCCACCTCCAGACGTTGGACAAAAAAAGCTACTCAACACGCTCAAACAGCTAAATCATCGAACCTTCACCTTTTCTGTCTTCGTCGAATATGAATATTGAACAGTTAGTGGACTACGACGGTTTGAACGTTGACCAGCAGGTACTGACCGGATGGCAGATTTCGCAGTGCGGGCTATCAGGCCATTGATCACATATGTGATTATCATTACTCACTCCGGAACATGCCTGTCGCATCTCAAGTAGAGCCTGGATATCTCAAGCGAGCTCTTCCTTGTAGGTCTTTGTTCACAATGGCCTGCACATCGTATCATGACAGTATCGCAGCAACAGCACCGGAGACTGGCGAGGCATTTGATAATATCGCGCGAGATTACTACAAGCTCATCATCCCTGGTACGCATTCTCACTATATCGTCTTTCACTTCGTCCACTTTAGAGCGCTGAGATACATTGGTAAAATTCTGAAGGCTTGATGCACTGGCAACATCCACGTTTCTTTGCCTACTTCCCAATTGGTAGCACTTTTGAAGGTATCCTTGGGGAACTCTACGCGAATGGTATCGGTCATAATCCAGGATTCAACGTATGCATTGTTCTCCATCTTCGCCTCTTACCTCATCATCTAATCCTACTTTCTACGGCTTGAAGTGGTCCGTCAGCCCAGCATGCACGGAACTCGAACAGGTGATGATGGATTGGGCCGCCAAGTTACTCGGGCTCGGCCCCGGATTCCATAACAGTTCCGGGGTCGGCGGAGGTGTCATCGAGGTTGGTATTCTATTTCTGTTACTTAACTTCTCAGCAAATCTGACTTGGCGGCATCCTGTCCCTAAATAGACTACTGCATCCGATGCGACGCTCGTCGTCACGGTCGCTGCGCGTTCACGGTACATGCGCCGGCACCCTGGCGTACACGCCGAGAAGCTAGTATTGTATGCGACGACACAAACGCATTCATTAGGGAAAAAAGCAGGGTTGATATTAGGTTTAAACGTACGCGCCCTCGACGTCACTGCAGAGGATAACTACGCTCTGCGTGGGGCGACGCTCAGACGTGCACTGAAAGAGGACGTAGATGCTGGGTTGCATCCATTTATGCTAAGTGGGCTTTCAAATCAGAACCCTGCCTTCTTGGTTCTAATTTTCTTGTAGTTGCTACGGTTGGCACCACCTCCTCGGGCGCAATCGATCATCTCGGAGAAATTGGCGAAATAAGTAAGCCTATTTCATCAAGAGGACAAAGAGTTTATGCTGAGAGTTGACTAGTCGCTGCTGAACCTTCTTTATGGCTCCATATCGACGCAGCGTGGGCTGGAGTGGCCCTGGCATGTCCGGAATACAGAAATAAGTGTTATCTCGACGATATAAACAAATATGCAGACTCGTTCTGCACAAATTTCCACAAGGTATGTCTTTTGTACTTCCTTGCGAACGGAAGTCAATGAAACATCGTGTTTGTAGTGGGGCCTTGTCAATTTTGATTGTTCAGCATTATGGGTGCGAGACCGCCGACATCTGACCAGTGCATTGGATGTGACGCCCGAATTTCTGCGGTCGAAACACGGTGATACCGGTACGTCGGCCTCCTGAGATATAATCACATCCACAAGCTTAATCCCTTCTGGTATTCAGGTGCCGTGACGGATTATCGCAACTGGCAACTGGGCCTTGGAAAGCGGTTCCGCTCCCTTAAACTGTGGTTCGTTCTGAGATCTTACGGCGTGGAAGGCTTCCAACGCTACATTCGCCGAGTGAGTTTGAATCCTCTGCAGCTTCTCACCTCCCGTAAAATGAGTGCCTATGCAGACGATCCAACTCAGCGACATGTTTGTCTCGCTTGTCAAGGGCTCCACTCATTTTCGGCTTGTTACGCCACCGAGTCTTTCCCTGAGCGTGTTCCGACTCGAGTTGCCTTCTAAAGCATCGGCACCACGTCCCCTGACTCTCTCACAGCTTAACGCGCTTAACCGAGCGTTCTACACCCGCTTGTCCGCGCGAGATGACGTCGCGTTCACCAGGACGGATTTGAACGGGATAATTTGTGTTCGCTGCGCTGTTGGGGCGGAGCGCACCGAGGAGATGGACATTATTCAGGCATTTGAAGCGTTGTATGAAGAAGCCATCAGGACCCTCGAGAATTGGAATGTGGAATCGAACGAGGAGGGTACTGACGAAGAGACAGAGACGAACATCCGGGAGCTCGCAGATTAGAGGTGTGCGATTGGATATTTATAGCTATCTCAAGAGACCTTGGCGGTCACGAGCTTTCTTGCTTTTACTTGATTAATCAAAAAATCTTTACTTAGACAATACGGTGTACCTTCCACACTAGAATAAGTCGTGTAACGTCCTTTTAGTTCAATATCGATTTTGTGTCTGTCTTTTGCCAGTCTCCGTCGATTCAGTGTCGGTGCTCCCCATTGCTTTATTAATAGCAGGAGCGTCCTCCTTGAGTATGAGCCTATCGCTGCAATGATGTCATCCACATGCCGCGTTCACCCGTCACGTGTTGGGGAAGTCAGCCTATCGCCCATCACTAGGCTTCCGCACTGATTACTTTTCGCATCCCTTGGTATCCGCTCAAAACATGTCTTCGTCGTCGTCAGCTTCAAGCAGCTCCCCTGCACCGACGAGAAAGAGAAAACAAAGCATGGTCGGATCATTAGACAGCTCTGACGAACCTGAATCGGACGCAAGCAGCACCGATGAAGAAGAATCAGACAAAGCCCTGCCACCCCCACCCTCACTGGAGGACGTTGTCCTTTCGCACGCCGAAAGGAGACGGCAAAAGAAGAAGCAAAAACGAGAGCAATTCGCGGCCGCGTCTGAGTCACAGTCTCCGCGAAAAAAGCCCAAGCTCGATGGCAGCACGGGTCCTGCACCTCCGTCTCCCATTCATGCCGAAGCGAAAGCCAAGGCCAACGTCAGTGCCAAGCCCCCCAAACATCAAAACTCGGTTTGGGTCGGGAACTTGTCCTTTTGGACGACCCAAGAGTCCCTCCGAGAGTTCTTTGATGGCGTTGGGACGATTACGCGGGTTCATATGCCGATGCGACGCGGACAGCAAGTGCAAGGCGAGAACATGGGGTGTGTGCTCATTTCTTATTTGCTTTCTGCCCGCTTTCCTCCCTCCCTTTCTGGTACATGCCGTTTCGTTTGCACGTTGGGTATATGTATACGTCACACGGATGGCGTTGTGTAATCATGTACAACTAGGTTCGCATATGTCGATTTCGAAACGCCGGAAGCAAAAGTGATCGCCATCACGCTCTCAGAAGGCCGTCTCGACGGCCGAAACCTGCTTATCAAAGATGGTACGTCTCTCCTCCGCTCTTTTACATTCCAACTGAGTTACAGATGGCTAATATTCGTCGTACATACAGGGGAGGACTTTAGTGGGCGACCCACCAAGGTCAAGACGGAATCTACAGAAGGAGAGGGCGAGAAACCGAGCAAGAACGCCACGACGGTAGATAAAAAATGTTTTTCCAAGACGGCACAAAAAATATTGCGTGTGCAGAAGCAAGCACCCGCACCAACGTTGTTTCTGGGCAACCTCGGATTCGAGACAACGGATGAATCAATTCGGGAACTGTTCGAGGCACATCGCTACTGGGGGCACAAGACTAACACCAACGAGGGCGAGGGCACGGATGCAGCGAAATCAGAAGATGTATGGATACGAAAGATCCGTATGGGCACATTCGAAGATAGCGGTGCTTGCAAAGGGTCAGTACTAAAATTTGTGTTCGCATATCCACATTAGAGCTCACGAGTCTGACCCTCATTTTCGCTTTTGGTGTTTATATGCAACGCGTTTGGGCGATATTGAATACCAGGTTCGCATTCATTGATTTCACGAGCATCGAGCACGCTACCGAGGCACTGATCAACCCCCGAAATCACCGCTTGAACGGGCGCGCTCTCGTGGTCGAGTACGCCTCTCCCGACGCTGTCCGACGTGGCGGTGGTGGTCATCGAAATTCCAAAGGGGATTGGGATCGAAAGGGCAAGGGTGGGAGTGGAAAAATGCCACAGAGAAGGTCCAACACGAAGCAGGGCCAGCCTCGACACGTCGAACAGGAGGAGGGTACGAATCTGGAGGAAATATCGGCGGAAGTGACGACAACACCTCCATCTAAATCACAGAGACCTGAGCGTACAGGTCAGCATCGGCTGTACACACGACGTGCCAAGCCAGGTGCTGCCCTCGCCCACGCCCAGCGCCAGTCGGCCGCTATCTTGCCTGCCCAAGGTCAAAAAGTTGTGTTTTAGGGCGGGCCGCGCGCGACGGTAAATGGACCGAGTACAATCCATGTAGCGCATGCATTTATGGGACTCATGCGAATATTAGAAGAGGTCTTGTGTCGCAAGCCGCCAAGTAGGCACGAAGTTGACGTCCAACTTTCTGAATTTTATGGGAACTCGATAGAACTTTTTTTATATTTCAGTTGCGCTAGTGGGTCAATTTTCGATTCGCCTGGTGGCGAACTAGTCACCAGTCCGGGGTCAAGGTTCTTCTTCATCCTCCTCTTCGTCACCATCCACCATACCGACTTCAAATTCGCTACAAACATCCCACCGCGATCCTGGTGCAGCAGCTGAGACATACTTGACAAACCGCAGCACGCCCTCGTCACGCAAAACGAGCAGCAAACAATTGAAATGTGGCTGCCAAGTCAACAGAGTACCGTCCTCATCCTCCTCGTCCTCGTGCACCTCTTCATCGACATCGCTCGAAGTAGACGCGTCGCCTGACTTGGGTCGTTCCTTTCCTTCGGTTTTTCTACTTGACCCAGAACGGTACACTGCTGGGTCGTCTTCCTCGTTATGTGGTGACATGTAGCACTATAGAGTGGACATGGACCGTATTGCAAAGAATAAAAGCGAACTTGGGCGTACCTCCCAGCCTCCCCACTCGCCAGCGTCCCATACAGTGGGCCGGCCCTCATCTTCAACCTCGCTTGCTTTCGTCTTTCCCTTTCCGTAGTCTGCATTTCCGTTTCCCGTCCTTTCTGGTTGTACTTGCGGGGTTAGGCCGAGCACAACGTCGAGCCGTGACTCGCCCTCATCGCTTGTGGCAAGTGTGTAATCCAACCCCGGCCGGAACCGCCTCGCTTCGATCGCGCAGCTCAGCGGGATAAGCCTGGTCACCGTCGTCAGCCAGGCCCGGAACGCCGTACTCGGGAAAAGCGTGTCCTGGAGCTCGCGCAGAATGCTTTCGGCTTTCTCGCGCGCTGTCGTCGTCGAGGTGTCCGACTCGTGTTCTTGCGCGAGCGTGCAGTATCGCCATTTGTGAGGAGGTCCCTTGACCGTCCATGCTGACGTGGCTGAGGAAGGAGGCACCCCGAGCCCGTGGCTTGGTACCTTTTCCCCACGCGATACTCCATCCAACCCGTCAGCTACATCCGCTTCGACCAATCCTTCTTGCAGGGCAGCTGCCAGTTCATCCACGAGAAAGTGCTGTAGTTGGAGGTTGCATTCGTCAACGAATTTGGCCATAATGGTCTTTATGGTGCGTAATCGCAGGTACGCCGGGTTAATATACCTCGCGAGGAACGATGTGTAGGCGGGCAAGAGAGCGACGTCCGGGTGAGGTGGCTCGGTATCATCGGTCGTGTCATCGTATTGAAAGAACATGCCAGAAAACACACCTGCGCTAGAACCCGACGTCTGTGGGGATGACACGCGTGAGTCCGTGACCGAATCTCGACAAAGTCAGTGTGTAGGGCAACGTACAAGTTGCTCACGGGAGCTGGCGCTTTCTAGGGGAGTCTCCTCGGCCACGTATCCATCCTCACCCGCTTGTGCGGCGTGGAACCAACCGCTGATGCTCAATCGTGCGTATCCCTGTTCGCCTACGATGACTTCCTCCACCGAGTGGAAACTCTTCCCTGGCTGTACCTCGAAGAACACGAATTGGTTCCAGCTCGGGGGGATCATCTTGATAGGCGCCACTTCTGGCTCGGGGACATCCCCGCCCTCTCGTATGGGATACAGCTCGAGTGCTCCGCCAAACTCTGGACGCCACGGCTTGTCGTCCGGGAGGGGCATGTAGAGGATATACGATACGCGACGCGTCCCGATCACATCGTCGTGGTTGAGGAGGTGGCACCCTCGCGTATACGAATTGACGGACATGTCCTGCTTCAGGCCCGAGAGTGCGCCACAACCTGTGACGGCTTGGAGGAAGGAACGAAAGCGTGAAGAGTAGAGGGTATCACGGAGAGAGAGGAGACTTGGGAAGAGGGCAAGCTGGGCGTCGGAGAGGTATGATAGGGAGGCGAGGTCGCCGGTTTGGTTCACCTAGCCAAGGCGATGAGCAGACGAGGACCGGGTCAGAGCAATCACAGACACCTTGTAAATATCCGTCTCCTTCTCCGCAAAGCTGAGATGTTCGATACACTCGTCTTTAACGCTCCGCAACAGATCGTCGCGAAAGAGCGTATCCACCACGACGTGCTTGAACGGCGTGCTGTCTACGTACTCGGCCCGTAGCTGATCGACATTGACCTCATCAAAAAGACCAGTGGCAAATTGCGCGGTGACGTCTAAACTCGTGTTGGTGTTGTCTGGTGGGTGGCTTGTTTTTGGCCTTTTGCTCTGGGCTCCGTCGGCCACAGGTGACGACGAGCGTGGGCGGACCTGTGCCATCTTTTTCGTCTCTCTTCTATCTTCTCCGCGTTCTGGCTAACTTGGCAATTGGGGTGGAGAGGTAGGGGTGAGATGAGAGCGCAGCTGGTGAGGATATGGCCGAGATGGTCCTTTGTTGCTTCTCATGATGCCCACGATGTTCGACAGGGTCAACCACGAGCCTTGGAACCAACTGGCACCTGTCATAACGCCAACAAACTCTACACGTCGACATCACGCGCCAGGTCCAGGAGTAAGGATCTTAGTCCTCCCTGCTAAGCCGACTCGAGTCGTCATATGTATTCCGACCGAGTCATGTTGACCAACCCTCAAGCCAGGGAACTGCTAGAATGTATTCTGACGCCTTTTAGAACCTTTTTGGTGTGCTGCCTTTTTGTCTGCTTTCCACCTTATTCCTCCTTGCAAAGGAAAGACCACTGGATTCCATCAATCGCAGCCCCGTCGATGTGCTCGGATGACTCGCCACTCGTCCCCTTGCTGCAAGGCTATCATTCATACATTCAACGCAGTCACAGACTACTAGGCAGCCAAGCGATCGTCTCGAGCATACCAGTCCAATGGTCTTCGGGCGTCACCATTCCGATCGTTTTCACCAAGGCTACATTGACAGCGCAATGGCCCCCTCTGCATCTCAATGCGGTCATCCCGCTGAGCAGCCAGAATGACACTGCTTCCCTTGTGTCAGACGCTCATCCTGTTGCTTGTTACGAATAACCAACTCGGCACCCACATACGACTTAATCATACTATTCGTTTCTAGATAGAACCAGTAGTAGGTCGTCGCGGTTGACACAACGCTCTACATTCTTTTACAAGGCTGGCAACATTAGTGGTTATGAGAACCACTCGTCCTTGACTGTCACGACTGCAGCGTCGGCTTGATCCAATGCCAGTCGTCATCGTCATCATCGCAAGCAGGTGAACGTCATAGCAAGGACGTCTTGTGATCTATCGATGAGTTCCTGCGAGTCCCTGTGAGGAAACAAACCGGCATGCATGCGACGCAAAAAGCTCACCTACTAACTACGCGTTCTCAAGATGTCGACATTTGGGTATTGGGCCAGTAAAAGTATGGTACTAACCGCTCGAATGGAAATGAAGGGCCCGTTGACTACTATCAATCCTGTGATGGCGCTCACCC
>JBBPKK010000104.1:0-14106 GCA_038089215.1 Tylopilus vinaceipallidus
CTCAGAGTACTTGTCTGTGGCATCAAGTTCCTGGGAATGACACCTTGTCCCCGCTGCCTTGTGAAGAAAACGGTGCTGGCAAAAATGGGGATGCGTCGAGACATGCATCAACGAAGGCAACACCCGCGGACAGACAGTGCTCGACGGCAACGGCACATTCGAGAAGCCCGCGAACTTATATTCAAGACGGGAGCCAGGATCAATGGAACAAGGGTACAGGGACTTCTTGATAACGAGTCCTATGTTCCAACTATGGTAAGCGATTTTTTTTGTAACTACACATCTGTGTTGATTCAAGTCATGGAAACCAGAATGCATTCTCAGAGCGTGTTTTGGAACAAGGGGTCAATTTTTTCGACTGGCTGGTGGTTGATCTATTGCACGAATTCGAGAGTGGGGCCTGGAAAGTAATCTTCACACATCTCCTGCGAATACTGTTCGCGCTGGGGGAGGACAGGATCCAGGATCTGGACAAAAGGTATGTTCTGAGGATTCAAATTGATACTGTTTAAGGATTATCTCCATAGATACCGTCATGTCCCAACATTCGGTCGGGGGGGTATTCGGAAGTTTTCAAAGAATGCATCAGCAATGAAGCGGGTTGCGGCAAGAGACTTTGAGGACTTACTCCAGGTAATCCATTCGTCTCAGATTCAATTCACCCTGGACTTAGACATTTGCAGTGTTCACTTCCTGTCTTTGACGGCCTCTTCCCCGACCCTCACAACTCCGTTGTTCAGGATCTTCTGTTTGATCTAGCTACATGGCACGCTTATGCAAAGCTACGTCTTCACACAACCGACACCCTCGACTTTTTTGATAGAGCCGTGCGATGTGTTAGTGACTCTGTACGTCAATTTATCAAGATCACCTGCGATGCTTTCATTACACGTGAGCTCCCTCGGGAGACAGCTGTGCGTGGACGGCGAGCTGCAGCAAGAGCAGGAAAAACTGGTGTTCCTGTGCCAAGTGGATCAGGCGGGCCAAAGACAAAGAAGTTGAATCTCCAAACGTACAAGTATCATGCATTAGGTGATTACCCGAACACCATTCGACAGCGCGGCACAACAGATAGTTATAGCACACAGTTAGTAAGTCGTATATCTCAGATGGTTCTTTTTTCGGTGTTGAAAAAAAAAATAGGGCGAGCTTGAACACCGTCGGCTGAAACGCCGATACTCACGGACTGCCAAGAACCATACAACACTTGCAACAATGAGCAGACTCGAGGCTCGTGAACGATTTATCACAGAGCTCCTTAAGGAGATCGATATCAGTGGTCAGGCTTCATCAAATACTATGACCAAGCAGAAGCGGAAGCGAAGCTCCCCATCCGACCACTACTCGATTGCAGATTCTCAGCGGCTCCCTGTGGATATAACTGTTTGGCTTGGCTCTCATTTGAACGATAGAGCAACCAGGGTGAGGAAAATCACAATATTTGCTCGTTTACTCACTGCGGTATAGGACTTCATGGACAGGCTCAAAGACCATCTCATTCAACGGATCCTTGAAGAGGGACCTTTTGACGAGGCAGTCGCATTCACGGATGAAGAACGAGACAATCTGATCATTGCAGGCAACACGATGTTCGAGCACAAGAGACTATCAGTCAACTATACGACATATGACTTACGTCGAGAACAGGATACTATTAGCCCACAGACACGCCCTGACATTATGCTCCTGTCACAAGAAACAGATGAAAACAGGCACCCTTATTGGTATGCTCGTGTTCTCCGCATCTTTCATGTCAACATTCGTTACTATGGCAAGAACTCACCATCCCATGAGACGCAACGCAAGGATCTACTGTTTGTACGCTGGTTTGGTCGCAACATTGCCCACCCAGGCGGGTTCAATAGTCGTCGACTGCCACGGATTGGTTTCATCCACGAGGATGATGAGGATGCATTCGGCTTTGTTGACCCAGATCTTGTGATCCGAGGGGCTCACCTGATCCCAACATTTGATTTGGGCGAGACTGTTGATTTGCTTGGTCCCTCGTCTCTAGCACGTCGTGATACCGACTATGATGAAGATTGGGAATCATTTGATGTGAACATGTAAGTTTTTTTTGGCTTGTCGTGTGATAACTAATTTTTATACTTCTGTAGTTTTGTTGATCGTGATATGTTCATGCGATATCGCGGAGGGGGGGTTGGACACGTGATATCCCGGGATTGGGATGCGTTTTTGCAGTCTGATCACCCACGTCTGCGTGAGGAGAGCAGGAAGGAAAAGCGAAGGATTACGCTGGCAGTGGTAGAAGAGCAAGAGGAGCGCAGAGCTGAGGGTGAAGAAGAGGATGAAGAGAGTGAGGATGAGGCCGACGAGGATGGGGATGAGGATGAGGATGAGGATGAGGATGAGGATGAGGAGACTGACTCGGAGAAGACTGACTCGGAGGAGGATGAAGATCGAGTCATTGCAGACGACGGAGAGGAGTTGGATGACGATGTATACACACAAGAGGGATACGGAGCCCTTTAGTTGATATCTCTTTCTGTGATGTTACTATGGGTCGTCGTGAAAGCGCACCGCACTCCAATTTGATATGTTTGCTAGTACTACTAATTGTACATACAGATCGTATATATCTTACTACCTACACATACCAAGTGAGGGTATGTAATATATTGTTATATCGCAAAGTGATCTATAACAGAGAGAGGCGAGCGCAAAATGGCGCACTTCGACAATGTCTATCGTCGAATAGCGAGTGCTGTCGCTACGATGGCGCGGCAACTACCTTATAGAGCCTCATCGGACTTTGAACATTTTGGTGATGCGCTATGCTCGATAACCGGCCCAATTTGCTGGTGCGTAGAGGCATCCCAAAAGGACAATAATCGGCTCGCGACCACAGCGACAACTTTTTGGTTCTGTGACAAGGCAATGGAAAAAGGGAGGTCCGATACACCTCCCGGAACGGACCATTGACTGAGCAAAGACCCTGAGGACGAATCAAAAACCTTGACGCCACTAGTAGCTGCAACAGAGAAGAGCCGACGACCGTCGGACGACCAGGCAAGCGGGGAAGATACGTATGGCTGAAACGGGAATGGGATATCCACCAATCGCTGGCCATTGTTACTATTGAAGACCCGGATAGACCTATTCGCTGTCGCGGTGGCAAGCCGGGGGTCACCATTGGGGCAAAACCGTACCGCTACCACCTGACCTTCATGCTGCAGGGGCCCGACGAGCGTCTTTCCCGTGCTCATGCTTGATATGTACACTTTGTTGTCGAAGCCTCCCGAAGCGAACTTGGTGGAGTCTGAGGAGACGTCCACTGATATTACCAGGTTCGTGTGGCCAGCGACGTCCAGGACCTTTTCGTTGGTTTCCACATCCCACACCCTTACATATGGCGCTCCCACGAGCCCACAAACCAACCGTTTTCCGTCCGGCGATAGTGCAGCAGAATAAACAGCCGATCCTGCTTCTGTGATTTCACCGACTGCGTGTCCGTCATCTGCCTGCCATCGTCGAAGTCTTCCTTCTACACCGCCGCTCAATATCTGTTTACCATTACCGAAGAAGGATACCGAGTAGATTGCCTGTGGATTATTGATTTCAAAGACGCTCAGGCGATCTGAGATCGCGAGTAATCAATACAGGCCCTCGTATAAAAAACTGGTGCGTACTTTCAGTGGTTTGCATGCTCGTGAAAAACGGGCGAAATAGTGGGAGTGCAGAGTCAAGGGGTACACGTGTACTTTGGCACTACATGTTGGCGCCACGTGTTGGCAGGATACACGTCGTCCTGTTAACTACAATACCGATCAGCTCACTAGCAGTGACGGAACCCAGGCCCTTTGTACGCTTCGCACTTGCAAGTCTCGCAACAAGCTCTTTCTGCTGTACTCACTTCAAGTCCCTGGACGAACAGGATGAGTTGCGCAACAAAACGCAAAGCTCCATAAACTCGCCCCTCGAAATCCCGGCACAAAATCCCCAATTGCAATCATGACGAGTGGTATCAAGGTATTTAACAGCAGTGTGGCATGTATTTCGAGATGGCTATGGAAAAACAAACGATTGGAGGGTGGGCGGATTAGGACGAAAACGAAAGGGATAGCATGACAAGAAATATCAGCAACGATGACAGCAGGGTACCATAAAGTGCCAGCCACCAGGATCAAGATATCGCCACTATTTCAGTAAGAATATGCTTGGCAGAACCGACTCGCCATTCTATCCCAGGCACGATAATCTCGTGCTCGGTGATGACGCGCCGAAAGTCTCCATCGAGTCGTTGCTGGAGCACCAGGGCTCGGAATGGCTGCTGAAAACGAACAATGAGTCGCAACGCCCGCGTATAATCGTCCATCGTGGCGATAGGGACGTCGTACAAGGGCTCAGGTGTTTCGGTCGCAGAATCGGTCAGGACCTCGACCTCAGAGTCAGACCCGAACTCGCTTTCATCGCCAAGTCCGTCAAGTGGATCGCGCAGGTGGCGGATCCACGGGTGAACCAAGATCAATTTTCGGCGTGGTTCAGTCTCGGATAAGTCCGACGTATGAAATTCCACATGGCCGACTCCAGACACCAGAGCACGGTAACCCTGCTCGTCACCGTTATCGACGTCTTTCATAACAAGCTTCTTGACTGGAAACACAAGACATGGAAGGTATAGGCGGCGGTTGCCGAAGCGTGCTGGAGGTAATCGTGTGATACGGTCATGGACCCGAATGAGCACCGTATCTGGCGAAGATACCGAGCGCAGCGCAGAAACCTGCGCGTCCATGTGGGCATCTTCAATGGGAGGCGAAGTGGATGTAATGGGGTCATAGATGGCAAGGTTGGCGGGTAAACGGCTGTTGTATGACGAAGACTTGCCCGTTAGAGTAAGTACTGCCTCTTCCCCCCCTCGATCAATGACTTCCTCGAGCAGGTGGTCTAGTGCAGCATCTCTTCCGTGGTGACATTTACAGTAGGAGTTTTGGTCGAGGGACTCGTCTGCGAGGGATATCATACGATTCAATGTATCTGCCGCTTCGCTGTAGCGCTTTAAAGCATGCAACGCTACATGTCTTCTTTCGTGCCCCCACAGATTGTGTGGAGCAGCCGTAATCACCTAAGTGCGTTAAAAATCAACGTTGTCAATCGTCAAGGGGAGAAATACCGTACTTTATCTGCATCCTGCAACGCACTCTCCCATAACATTGACATCCCTCGAGCTTTACTCCGTTTAATAAGGAGATTTGTGGGATCTAAGGGATTCAAAGATAGCCCACTTGAATATCGTATAACGGCGTCTTCCGGATTATTTGAATGTACCGCAGCATCGCCAATATCTTCCAGTTCCGTGATGCATTGTTGAAGAAGTAGTTGAAGTGCAAGGTCCAGACCGTCGAAATCCCATCCAAAGATCTTTCAAACGGTGTTAGTTTACCTGTGCATGGAACAAGAACAGGTGACCTACAAGCGATATTACTACTAGTTGAGGATTCTTTTCGGGTGGGACGAAGTCCTGCACTCGCCCAAGCAACTCCACGGTTCGATCGTGGTCTCCATTTCTGAGCGACATCCCTCCGAGCAGGAGGTACATTTGAGCCTGCATGTGATTTGATTAACATTTCTTACTAGTTCCAAAGGATAACACACTCGGATGGCGATGCACGACGACTTGTCGTCCACAATGTCCATCAAGTCTACGATCCGCGATACGGCCTCGTCATGTTTTCCGCATTCAAACAACAGGATGGCCTGAGTAAAACTAAAACCATGACAAGCAACAACGAAAAGTATGAATGCATACCTTGATGAGAAGGAGAAGATTGTTCTCTGACGGGTCACGGTCAGCAAACACGAGGTCAAAGAGACGTATGGCAGAGTCTTGATCCCCGTTTCCAGTACGGGCTACCGCAAAGGCGACATGACCGATTGTGGATCGCTCAGCCTCGATGGACTTAGAGTAAAATAGTTAGTACGAAATTCATCCGTGGGGTTGACCCAGAGTCACCTTTTTCGCGTCTTCCATGGCCAGATCATAGCGTTTCAACCGCGACCGTAGGAGAGCACGCTGGGCAAGGACGCGTGCATTGCGAGAAGGATTCCAAGAATGTGCTAATTCTTCTGACAAGACTTGTTCGACCTGACCCAAATCACCTTGCGACCATGCTTTGAACGCCAAGTCGCCGATTTTCATCAACGGCAACGGCAATGCTGAGGATAACTGAATCAGAATGGGGGCCTATTTGTGTTTGATGTCACTCACTCTACGAGGAAATAGCAGTGTTGGATTAGATTCACAAATCCGTGGGAGAGGAACACTTACGTCTACTAGAAAGTATGAGTCCGGAATGACGCCACGAAGACTTCGCAAGGTAATTGTCCCATTCTTTTCACCAGTTAAAATCTGGTCCCCATTCGGAGAAAGCGCAACGGAACAGACTGCACTGCCGTGCTCGACGACAGGTCCAATTCGTTGTTGCGTAGAGGCATCCCAGAAAGCCAATGACGTCTTTGCAACGACAGCGACAAATTTTTGGTTGTGTGACGATGCAATGGAATAACGGCAGTCTGATGCACCACAAGGAATGGACCATTGACTGAGCAACGCTCCCGAAGACACATCGAAGGACTCGGCTCTACCAGACGAGACAGCAAAGAGTCGACGACCATCCGGCGACCAGGCGAGCGGTGAAGATACGTATTGCACGAACGAGCATGGGATGTCCAACAGCTGTTGGCCATTGTTGCCGTCGAAAATCCGGATTTTGTGCACGGTGCCGGTGGCAAGGTGGTCACCGCTAGGAGAAACCCGCACTATCACCAACCGATCGTCGTGTTGCAGCGGTCCAACGAGCCGTTCACCGGTGGTTATGTTCCAGATGAACACCTGATTGTCCCACCCGCCAGTGGCGAACCTGGTGGAGTCGGGAAAAACATCAACTGAAATGACAAGTTTTGTGTGGCCGGCGATGTCTCGGACTTCTTCGCTTGTTTTCGCATTCCACACTTTGACATACGGCTCCGCTTTGAGTCCACCGACCAGCCATTTGTGATCTGGCGATACCGCAATGGCATAGATGGGTGGCCCAACCTGGAAGCCTCCAGCCTCCACCTCTTGGACCCCGTCTACCCGCCATCGCCGAAGTACCCCTTCAACGCCCCCGCTCAATATCTGCTTGCCATCATCGACGAAGGATACCGAGTGAATTGCATGCTTGTTGTGGATTTCATGAAGTTTCGAGTGGTCTAGGTCCCACAATTATTTAAGAGAGGCGCAGGGGAATGATTGGTACTGCAGACGATCAATGGTGCGTACCTCTTTCCATGGTCTGCATCTCGTGTGCGACACTCGGGCCAAACCACTGGGAGTTCGAGGTCAAGGAGGACACGTGCGCAAGTTGGCTTCTTTGCGCCGCACTCGTGTCATTGTCTTATCAATGATACTAGTGATCGAACCCGGGCCCTCGGCTCTTCCGAGTCAGGGCGCAATGCGAGCGCCGCAAACTCTTCCTCGTTTATGTGCCTATTTGCCTCAAGCATTGCAGGGCAGAACGACAACGTCACCACTGCCGCCACCCGCTATACATATACACCTCTACCAACATGTCACCTTCCCCTTCATTCCGCCTTGCCTCGCCCCGTCTCGTCTCGTCCACGCACCCGCTTGTCGAAATTGGTCACTGTCATTCTCATCATAGCTCGCCGAGCTCGCCATCAAGGGTCGCGTGGAGCATGTCCATCGGAGGACAGAATCACCTCCTTGAAAACAAACAGAGATGACGCAGCAGACGATAGTCACACCTTCTTCAAAGCTAACTCTCTAATCGCCAACGGGCGGCAAATAACAAACTTCATGTTATACTGCATGCGAGCGCATATACATGCAGTGCACTGTTCGTCCGCATCAATCGGAGATCCTTTTCCGAAAACACCATGACTCCGGAAGCAAAACAGACACGATATTATTGCAGGCGTTCCCGAGCATGCAGCATCACCATCCTCGATATAATATCCATACGAAGATATTCACATGCACACGCGTCTCCGGTAACCCAACCCCGATCCCAGCCATCGCGCAGAGAGGGGCCTCAGTCCCAATCAAGCGTCCATGCAGCTACATATAACTCTTGGCTTCCACGACGCCCTCACCCGACATCAGCGTCGCCGTCGCCGTCATGCCCCGACTCGTCTCCCCGACCAGATGCAGCATGTGGTCCACCACCTCTTCCGGCGTCGTCACATGCCAGCTCGCCAACGTCCGCTTCGTGCTCGGACCCACCGCCGTCGTGAAGATCGCGTCGGGCGTAATGGCCAGCTCCACGTCCGGCGGCGACGCACCGCCTTGGTTGCCGTCCACGAGCGTGACCGACAACGGCGCCTCGAAGTGGATCTTGCTGGTCACGTTGGGCGGGAAAACGTGCAGCGCCCGGAACATGTCTTCGTCGGTCTGCGCAAAATGTGGAATCAGCCCATGGATGCACGTAGGCGTCGCCACTGGTTTCGTCGCACCTTGTCATCCCCAGCACAAAAGATAAACTCGGCATCGGGGTTCATGTACAGGATGCGCTTGACGATCTCACCCTATCATGGCATATATGTTAGTTATTAAAAGAGTATGAGAAAAAGATGGAAAGGACGAGAAACACCGACCTTGTTCACAGCCAACGGACGAACTTCGAGATTCTTCTTCCCCACGAGCACCTCGATCGGACGCTTGTGCGCCACGTTGTTCTCCAATAAGTCTTGGCACTGTCGGCACTGGAACAGCCTGCAAGGCGCGCGTCAACACACACATTCGGTCACGCGCATCACACGATCACTGACCCCCACTCGGGATCGCTCGCCCGATAGTGCCACGTGATCGAGCTCTTCTTGACCTCAATGTGGCTTCCCGTCGTCCGCTCGGTATAATACCGAAAGATCTCTGCCACTTCGTCCATCCAGCCCATGTCCAGCTTGGCCGTAAAGTTCATCCAGCCTTCGTCGTCCTCCACGGCCGGCTGTTCGTTGCCGTTGCTGTTCGAGGGCTGGCGAATGAACCCACCGTGCTCGGCGCTCATACCAAGGTGCTTGATGTGGCCGAGGTGCTGCTCCAGAAAGGCCTGATCACGGCCGGAGACGATGTAGACCACGTTGAGAGGATCCGTGGCAAGCTTCGTGAGCGCGTTCAGCGCATCAGACGAGGGAACCGCCATCGACGGCGTCTTGACGATCGGGGTAAGGGTACCCTAAACATCAAAACATCAGTACCCCGCACCGATACCACGACACCCGCTCGTGACCTAGAGCAGACAGATGGTACGCACATCGTAGTCGAACAAGAACAGGCGTTTGCGCGCCCTTTGATACTTGTCTTTGATCAACTCCTTGGGTAGGTAGGGGGTACCACGCGCATTGCTCTGTCCATTGATCTGGCAGAGAAGCATCTTCACCAACAACGCCGCCCACGTGTGGGAGGTGTGCGTGGTCACGACCTTGTGGAGCGCTTCGTGACGGGCCTCTTTCGAGGTGGAAGACATGAGGAGTCCCTTATTCATCGCCGCTGCAACATCCTGTTTATTCGTCGGTTGCGATTAATCCAAATGTATTATAAAAAAAGTAGTGGCAGAAATACGTACCCCGAGATCCCATGGGTTAACTTGCAATGCCTGACCCATGTGTTGACTGATGCCCATGAACTCGCTCAAGACGAGGGGTGATCGTTTGGTGCGTTCTTGTGCAATGACAAACTCCATGGAAGTGGTGTTCATGCCATCGCGTAGGGGCGTAATCACACCTAAATCTGCGACAGAAAGAAGAGCGTAAAATTCGTCCTTTTTGAGCGTTTGGTGGCTACGCAAAGTGCAGAAGCGTCAGCGTGACGACAAACGGAAGCGCACGGATGCGAGAACGAGGACGACGTACTAATGATGGACGGGTATAAAATCCAGACTGCCGTATTCTCCATTGATATGTGCGACCAACTCAGAGATTTGACGTTCCAACTTGGGCGAGTCCGTGAGCGAGGGAGAGGTCACTTGGATGAGGACGACTTGGCCCTGCCATTCGGGGTAGTCATGCAACAGTTTCTCGAATGCGCGGAGCTGTATCATGCACGAGCCATCAATATGTCATGCCCGAGAAAGGTTCCTGCCTTGAATAAAGACATACCTTTTGCAGGACCCCTTTGACAACGTCCAGTTTATCCCTGCCCACAATAATTTTCTTATCTGCATACAACGCTCTCAGGGCCTCTAGTTTGGGTTGGATCCCGTGTCGTAACGTGTCCCTCGCTACACGTTCAGCATCAATGCCGACTGGACAATGAGACACCGTAACAATATGTCCTTGTACATCGATTCCTATGTATTTGTTTTCCGAAGAGTTGGATGGTCTACTGCGATCGGAGGGGGAAGAAAGTGAATGCGTGCTGGTAGTACTGAAAGCGGAGGAGGTATTTGATGGAATAACCCCTGGAATAGAACGGGTAGTCGTTTCATATCCGCAGACACGAACACAGGTGGATGTGAAGTGACGGGAGTACGAATAAGTTTGGAAACAAACGAGGTTGGCACCGAGCATCCCCTCCAGGATCTCCTTGCGACCTGGTCCATGCATGAGACGTAGCAAGGGTGCAGAGACTAGGAACAACTCACGTGGCAAGCATCTAAACACTTCCGAGCTCGGGAAAGGCGTGTGGACGAAGAGCCCAATAACTCTATGAGGGGAGATGTACAGGATGAGAAACACGCAAGAATGACATGGGTTCTGGACTCACGCATCGGTTCCCTTCTCACCCAGTGCGGCACGTAACAACTTTGGGACGAGAAGAAGGTGGTAATCATGTACCCAAACAAGGTCACCTGGCTTGAGGACTGACGCAATGCGTTCAGCGAACGCCTGATTTGCCTATACAACGAGATGAATGCGACGGATCGCAGTAGAGCAACGCACTTGAACGAACCTGTTCGTAATGTACCCAGTGCGCGTCTGCGGACGCGTACTCTGTAGCGACGTCTTGCCAAAGCAGATAGTGGAACAGCGGCCAAAGCGCTGAAAGCGGGGTCAGTGTGAGCCACGTGAGAAAGTAGATGTCGAATGGAGCCGAAGGGAAGATCTCAAACAGAAAAAAGAAAGGAAGAACCAAACAGAAGGAGATGACGTCACGGTGCGATAGCCAGACCAACGCGCATATACGCAGCCCATGTCAAGAAAATATGACGAGAGCGGGCTCGCTTGCGATCGTTTACTCGGCTCCACTCGGGAACAGAGCGCTCAGCATCAAGGAGGCATCGGCCGGATGGCCGCGATGTGGGATGATTATCCAGAAGCGGACGTGATAACGTTGGGGAAGGAAAAATGGGACGAAAAATGCATATATGGCAATCGTGCGCCGACAAGGCGGGCGAAAGGCGGACGCCAAGCACGGAACAACGATAAGATTGTCGCAGGCAAAAGGTTGAAGGCCAGAAGACGAAAGAGAACTCACTCGTCTTACAGTACCCGTCGTAATGCCCATGTGCGACCTTGTCCTCCAGCCAAACAGGTACATACTCGAGCTTCCCGTTGTTCCCCTCGATTCCCCGACCCTGACGGTCTTCGTCATGTCCCACGAGTTCCGCCTCCAAGGCCTCCCTATCGGCCTGGCTGACGAGATGACTCGGAATGTGATGCTCCCCATCACTCGCACCTGCACCGCTTTCTTCGGCGGATGCAGCGCTGCCAGAAGGAAGTGAGAGGATGTCGCCGGTCCAGCCGACGATGAGTTGGTCGTGAGTAGCAGAGAGGGAGCGAATGCCCGAGATCATGGCAGCATGGCCGTACCTGGGTGCGAGTTTCCAGCGCCTAGAGGGAACAGAGGGCTGCTGGGATGGCTGTGGGTCACCTGTTGGGCTAGCGGGGACGTTGTCATACTGAAAGGGTGGGGAGGGCGGTGGGCTAAGGACACCCGCAGCCGCCGGGGACGTGTGGGAGACGAGACTGGGGACGACGGGGAGATAGTGGCAGACGTGGACGATCCTGCCGGAGAGCTGAACGCCGTGGGTCCTGTGGGTGTCTTCGAGCGCGCGCACCTGGTCGCGGACGGCATCGAGGGAGATGTCGTCGCCTGCGCGGGTGTATGGCTCCTGGTAGGCGTTCATGGGTGGTGGCACGGGGAAGAGGGGGGAAGCGAGGAGGCGGGCTTATATGTGCCGGGGAAAATAGATTATCTGAATGGATTTGGGCGGACGGCGGATGATTTGAGGCTGGTGTGCTGAATTGGGACAGGTGGGCCCCGATGTGCGCGGAACAGACGCTCGGGCAGCTGGCAAGGTCGCGTTGCGCTCGTCGCGTCGCCGTCGCACTCCAAGACGTGCTCCCTTCACGGCAATGTCCGGCCCGCGCCCCGACCTTCCCATCCTGACCGCCGACGTGCCTTTTCAGCCAGACGACGCCAATCCCGTCGTCGCAACGCTCTCGGCATTCGTTTCACCCTCACAAACGTGCTGGGGATCCGACCCTTCCCTGTGCCGTCGGGTCTCCTCGGTTCTTCCTACGCCTGAAACCATCCCGAAAACATCCTCAGCCTCATGAATCCGCCTGCAATTTGTCAAGCAGATAAGCACGCTATCTTGATCAGCTTCCGAATTATGGCTCTCCATTTGTACCTGGAACCTGCCTTCCCGTCGACGCCCACCCCAATTACTTCCCGAGACTTGGGACAGCCGCTACATGTGGTTTGCGACATTGGGCCTTTATGCACGATCTCATACCGTGGAATCCGGATTGGCCCGTTCACATATGTCATGTTCCGGATCCAGGGGCTTTAGGTACCTTCCCGCCCGGTTCAGGTACCACAACTTGCTCAGGCCCGACACCGCCACCATCTCCACCAGCGTGGCATTTGGTCGGCCAAAGTTGCCAACGGCAACTATTTGTTCAAGCCCATCACTCCCCGCGTATCAGTACCAACATGAAGGCGAATCGGCTCCATGGTTGTTAATCCCGCGAGACCGAGTCCCTACAAGAGCCAGAGGGCACCGAAAGTGGCTAATATGTACACGCACACGTTTTCTTGGCTGTGCCAGTCCAGACTTGGCATCGGCATTGTCGTCCATATATATCGTCGACCAACTTTACGCCTTGAGGCTTCATCGTCGTCAGACCTTCGACGACGAACTCACTCGCACCGTTCTTGCTTCGTGACCCTCGCACACTTATCACATCCGGGGACTTCGAAAAAGCAGTGCGCCTCTGTCAGGCTGCGCTTTCCCTTTATCTGATCACCTCTCCTTCGCTCGTCCGCGTCAACACCCGTGCCATTCGACACTCCGTTGGCATGCACTTTCTCCCCGCCTTTCTTCGCAAAGATTTGAAAGCGTCCCTCACCAACGATCTCTTCAAGAAAATCGCGCGCGAAGATGCTCATAGCGACAAGGTCAGCCCGCCCTCCCCGTACATCGCCCATCCTAATCATATGCGCATCCCAGGACGTCTTCAACGTCGTCGTCATCGGTCAAACCGGCGTCGGCGTAAGCTCCCTCATCAACACGATCACGGGCCTCTCCCAAGCACCCGTCTCCACCGACGTCAGCCCCTGCACCAAAGCCTTCACCGCCTACTCCCTCACGCTCAACGGCCGCTCCTTCCGCCTCATCGATTCGCCCGGCTTTGGCGCGTTCAAGTGCCCCACGTCCGCCATCACCAAAGCCCTTCGAGAGCTCGACACCCACTGTGGCATTGACCTCGTCGTCAACTGCTTGCGCGGTACGCGCGGGGACGCCAACGCAGGCTACCAGAACTACGCCGCGATACGGTCCGCCGTGTCGGACGACGTGCCCATCGTCGCGGTGATCACGTGTTTGGAGAGATATGGCGAGTCGATGAGCCAATGGTGGACGACGAACGAGGCCGATTTGAAAGCGAGACGGATGGTGTTCGCAGACCATGCCTGCGTGACCACGTTGGACGCCTCGGTCGCCCACGATGTGGCCACGTTCAAGGACCGAATCTCGGAGTCAGCAAGGGCGACGAAACAACTTATTATGAGAAACTGTTGGGCAGAAAAGAGAGGGGTTGAGAGATGGGTACGCCGAGGAGACGTCTTCCTTGGAAATTAATAAGAAGCGTGCACGTCACTTCACCTGGGCCCTGGTAGTGGTGGGTGGTGACTCTGCCTGGGAT